>WYDI02025289.1:0-215971 GCA_009867235.2 Psittacus erithacus | reverse complement strand
AACGGGGGCAAAAAAAAAGAAAAAAAGCGCCAAGTCCCGCCCCCCCCCCCCCCAATTTAGATTAAATATGACAGGAAACAAGGAAGAAACACAGTAAAAAAATCTGAGATTAAGCAACTGAACTAAACTGAACAGTAATTAAAATGAGTAGAGCAAAGCAGCCAATCCTGTAAGCCCTACTCACAGATTCCACCCCCGATTTATTTCACACCAGGATTTATGAGTATTGCCTATAATCATCTCCATGTTGTCATGACTTCAAAGATGCCACTTTTTAGCCTTTAAACTTACCTTAAAAATGGTCAAAATATGGAATACAAAGCCCATTCGTTTTTGCTTTTTCATATTTAAGATTACCTGAAGTAGTTGCATCTGTGCTTCATGCTTCCTGACTCACTAAAGTGCTAAACAAATCATTATTCAGCAGCAAACCCAAAGTTTGCTTACCTATAGTCTGAGTAGGTTTAACAGAATTGGGCTTGTTCTCTTGAGGGAGGCTTTCAGAATTCCGTGTTGCAAGAGGCTTGGCTATAGGAGCTGTAGACTTATCATTTGTGTCTCCTGTCCAACGAAGAGTAAACTGAAGTGTAGGTCCCTGAGAAAATGTTTCAAATGGAGGCAATCTCTGAGGGGGAAATCAAAAGTAAAACAGCAGAATTGGTGTTTTTCCATGTACAAAAACAAGTACAAGAATACACAGAATGGGGACATGTAATTTTTTAATCACCTGAAGTCCTTGTGCTCTCAACATAAGCATACACACTTAGACATACTAAAAAAACAAGGAAAAAAAAAGCTGAAGATGATGACTGTAGTTTCCTGCATCACTACCCACCAGCTTGCTGCCCACAGACTTCTCTTTCTACTCACACCTACTCCTAATTCTGGGGTCCAGTACTGTATATTAATACACAATACACAAACTTTAAAAACTCTACCACTACCACTGTCTGCTGTAGAAATGCCTTTGTTATATTCCCCTGTGGTTACATTCTTATATTCCACTCAGTTATCAAGTTAATAGTAATGAAGAAATAGAAGAAACCTGAGTGAAGTCCAAACTCCTGTTATCAAGTATCACACCCTAAATTTATCAACGAGATTACTGAACTCCATTTTAAAAGCTCTTTATTATATTTAAGGTCTCATTAGCTTACAAAAATGCTACTGCAAAGACAGAAAGCCAATGGCAATGTGCTTATCAGATCTGGGTGATAAATACATCGGCCATGACTACTGTCTCTTCTCTTTGGAGTATGAAAAGCCTCTCCCAACAACTGACAGCAATCATATCCCTGCCTGAATTGAGCAAAGTTAAAGCAATTTAGATATATACATTTACTATTACATGTGGAGGATCTCTTCCTATGATCTCTCTAAAAGCTGCTTCTAGTTTTTTCAGTTTCAATTGCTTGAACACAGTTTAACAGGATCAGAAGCAGTATTCCAGGTAAAGGCTGAATAGGACACCAGAGCTTTTAACTATATTTTTTCTATCCACTTCTGTCCAAAGTGCATAGTCTTTTTTTGGTTTTCATAATTATACAATCATGTTGATACACAACTACTTTGCAACCACATAGAATTTTCATATTCTTCTCATTCTTCATATTCATATTCTTCTCAGTCACTACAACCAATACTCCCCAGAACACGAGAGCATGTGACTGTGTAAGTGCATTAAATCACCTGCATTCACTACATCACAGCATTGATTCATCTCAGTCAACAGTTTCTCTCTGCACACCCCATTCCCTTCATCACTAAACTTAATCAGCATTCTGTTAACGTGTGTACAAGATCACACCTATGAAAGCTCTGGGTTCCTTTTTCTTTCCTCAAAATATTCTGCTTCTGTAATTCGTTCCTTTTGATTTGCCCAACTTGAATTTATTAAAGTAATAAACACTGAATTTTCCTGATTTTATTAGACAAATACACAAGTCATTGAAAGAGGCAGCTGCCACACCTACAGAAGCTAACACTGCTTGTATTAATGATCTAGCATAGCCAAAGCCTTCCTGAACTGACAGCTAAATTAAAATTGATATCCATACATCCTGAAGAAGTACAATTTCCTGTTCAATTTGATCCTCTTTTAGAAGACCAACCACTGACTACATTTTGAATTGTGCTCCACCTTAGTTCAGACCATTTTAAGTGAGACACGTCTTTCTGTCACTAAAACAATCCATACCTTCCCATCAAGTATTGTTTCCCATGTTGCTCTTTTCTTGCTAATGGGACACTCTTCCATTTCCTGCATGGCCACTTCATATTCCCCATCCAGAAGCTGCAAGCGCCTGTCAAGGCAAAGCACACATTATGAGTAAAGCAGCTGAATTTTATTGTTTGCTTATTAAAATGTAAAATATATTTCATAGTATTAAGTTTCCATGAACCTAAAAAGGCAGATTTTCAGGCAAATTTATTTGGCATTTCAGTGTGAACCTACAGGCGAACACCGTCCATAACGAAAAAGCTGCCTAATGTCAAACACTTGATATAAAAGCTTCCATCCAAGCAATTCCAAGAGATGTAGGAAAGCTATTGTAATACACAATTAATACTGTGATGGGAATTTTCCTGTGAAAACAAACCCCAAAGAGAATGACACCCCCCCCAAGATCATCTCATATTTATTCCTGCTTTAGCAATAACTGTTATGTTCTAGCAAACCAATACGATTTTAACTACTTGTTTGATTTCGCCATAGTAATGGACAACTGATTTCTTCTTTACATGCTAGCAGAATAATATCTGTGACTGCACCAGGAGGAATCTGGCATGGAGAAAATGATGCCACCAGATAGAATGTAAGCAGTAGCATATTTCAGAGATCGTGTGTTTTACTTTTTAATTATGCCGTGACTGATCTTCAACAGAACCAGGGAATTACATCAGTCAAAAAAACTGAGGAGAAAATCTGAGGCATAAGTGCATAAAAGGGAATTTTTTACAAGTGTCACTAAACAGGTCTAAGTATAAAATGTGCATTATGAAACCTGTAGAGTTTTTATTTAAGACAACAATCCTAAGCTCTTATTGCAAATACCAGCTAAAAATGCAGCCAAGGACAGCCAACACTGAAAACAAAGCATAGATTTAAGACTAAACAAATTCCTAACTATTAACAGAAACAGTATTTATTTTAGATAATATTACCTGTTCTTATCAAATACAGTCATTTGTGCTACAAATGTCTTTTCCCCATCTTCACGATTTGAAGAGTTTCTTTTTCTTCTAGCTGGAAGCTCCTCATTCACATCTGTATGCAACAAATATGGTATTCCATTATTATAGAAACACAAATTCGAAAGATCAAACAGCTTCTGTGGAATTGTAGAATACAACTGACTGTTGATAATGTCAGATGTGCCATACAACAGAAAAGGACACAGTATTTAATAAACACCTCAAAGGCAACAGAAAGAGCACTCAGCTTAACAGTTATCACGTTTTTGGTATGTTCATCTATGTTTAGAGTTTATTCTTACTACTCTGCCAGCATAAATAATTTGGTATTTGATCTTCCTCCTCTTGTAGCTATAAACAAGTGAGAAAGCTTTTCATTCTACATGCACTCTCCAAGGCCAGAACACATCATGTCTTGATAAGATTAAGAAAACAACAACAAATTTCTAAAAGCTGTTTTCTTTATTGGCTAGTCATTTAGTTTTGATGAGACACCACGCCAGCACCTACAGCTGAGTCAGTAGCCATCAGTATTGCTGGAGGTTTAATGATAGTCACAGCAACCACAGGGCTCTCTTACCCACCCTCCCAACAGTGTTGCCTCACACCTTCACCATGAAATATTAGTAAAAATTGGCCTAAAGTTTACACAAAAATAGAAGCACAGTTTCTAGCTGCCAACTCTCTTTTATCCCCATCTGAAAAAGACTGGAAACAAGTGAAAGCCAATTCAATTCCTCATCTTATTACTGGCCCTTCTCAGAGTATGACCTAAGCTGCACATCAAGACAACTGAATACATGCCTGCAAGAGAAACCTTTGCAAAAGCATATTTAAAGACTCAAGTTACCAATGTTTTCATTAGTTTCGCCATTTATCAGTCCATTAAACTCTCTTCTTCCTGGGCGAGTTACTCTGAATAACAATGAGTAAGACTTCACCATATGGCTGTTGCTTGGTTCAAATTCATTGCTGGAAACTGCAAGCGATGGGAAGTTGCCCGGTTTTATTTGGCTGAGGTCTGGGTTTAAAGGCACCTGCTTTTTACCTGTAGGAACCTGTCTTATTGGACAACTGACATCCTGCAGGAAAGAAAGCAAGCTAAGGTTTAGGTTTTTAGAATACAAAGGAGAGATGTTAAGTATTAAGATTTATACCATTTCTGATTTGTACTCATCCTGCCATCTTTTTGAAAATAAGCCTTGTAACAGATGTAAATTAAAAAATCTGGAGGAACAATCCCAGGTTTTAAATGTAAAACCACAGATTTGAATGTGTAAATAAAACTGGCATTTTATAACCACTTCTGGCAGCAGCCATCTTTCTCTAAGTGATTAAATTAACACTAACATGAGGCACTCAGAAAGATTGCAGAACAGCCATTAATACTAATTTAATTCTGTTTACCTAAAGAAATTAAATGTTTTGGTTATATATATATATTTCAAGGGCTTCCTAGCTTCTCCTTCCAATATTACAAAGTGCACTTCGTAATAGCTGGGAGATAAAGAACCACTTACCTAGGATTTATTATATTCGGTATCTCTTAAATAGATCATTGAACACTGTGTAGTATTGGAAAAACAAGGCAAGATGGCCTAAGTATGCAACTTGCAGCAAAGCATTTCAAATAACCATCAGCACCTCCTGCTTTTACCATATATATCCATACCCTAGCAAGTAACAAAACTGGCTAGAAACAGTATTAACTCTTAAAAAATGTGTTAAAACAGATTAAGGTTCTCAGGGGAAATACACAAAGTTCTGCCTGCAAATCTTTCCCTTTTTGGTTAAAAATTACAGCATGTGTTACTGAGTCTCCCATATTCCCCTAGCTGTGAAGATAATTTGCCAACTGGTGTGAAACAAACAAAGCTAAAACAGCAAGCAAATTCAAAGATGCCTTGAAAAATTGTTTATGATTCATAGAAGCTAAAATCTGCAATAAATGAGATGATCAATGTGAAAAAACATAGGTACAGAAAAAGCAAGGAAAGAGGCAGGAATTGGAAGATGACTGAAGAATTCAAAACAACTTGTTTCTTTCAATTCAAAGGTGAAAAAGGCATAGAATACAAGGGACAGACTACTTGATGATTTTGTGATTGCCTGGTTTACATTAGCCTCTGGACATAGCAACAGAATTCATAATTTAATGATTTGATACAAAAAAATGAAGTAAAAATAGAGGTGGCTGAAATCCACAATGAACGAGTCTGACTTCCAAGCAAGCTGAATTCGATGAACAAAGCTGAATCCTCTGTTAAAACTTCCACTTATTCCTCACAAAGTAGAGCAACATGCATATACATACATATATGTATGTATATTTGCTTCTTAAGAATCCCTTATGCAGTCAATAGAAAACAACTTTAAGAACTAATTTATTCTAGACTAAATCTCAACAGAAGCATCATTTCACCATTACCTTGTTGCATGGTAATGTTCATTACATGTTCCAGAATCAGGTAATCATTTTGCTTTAATGTACATTGGTTGTCAAATCATCTTTACCTTTCGTTTCTTGTGGCACACTTTCACGAGCAGTACTTCCAGGGTTACAGAATTTTGTTCATTCTCTGAGTTTTGTGATGGCTTATCTAAACAGAAGAATATTTTCAGTTTTGAAAAAGGTGAAGATCTATTTAGTGGTGTAAATCCACCTGCAAATGGTGTAAATCTACTTTTAAACCATAGGTACATCAGGCACAAATACCTCTAGCCAAATTCTAAGTTGTAATTCTCCCCAGACTTAGTGCAAATTCCCACTTGAGAACATATGTTAACTATTCTAATACTAGCAGATTTAAAAGCATAGTTGATCACCAGTGTTTGAAGAGTAAGCTTGCTACCTTTGGTATTGCCAAAATCGTTTTATAGCAGAGCAAAAGGGTACTGGTAGATTTAAGGCAAGTCAGAGTACACTAGTTACACACGAGTCACATTAGTTTCTGTATTTTCTTTCCTTTACAGTTTGCAAACCCAGAATTTGGTCTGCATCAACACTTAAGATCCAGATGCTACCAGACAGGAAAAAAACCCCAAAATAATAACAACAAATACCCCTTGGATATTATGCAAGGTTAAGTATATTCGGAATAGCTGTTAAAGGACTCTTGAACCTAAAAAAAAAGTCTTAGAAAGTAAGACTTGCCTTCACAGTGTCAGCAGTAGGATCAGCAATACCAATTAAGAATTGTCTCACAAAATACATTCCATTGTATTGTAAGAGAACATTTAATCATGTGAGTTTATGTTTATCTGAAAATGTGCCCTTACATGGAAGAAATACAAAGATAAAATCCAATTACATATATGGTTAAAGAACAGTTTCTAGAAGAAATTCTGAAAAACAATGATTAGCCCAAACTGAATGAGTCGATAAGAAACTGGTTTTGCTTTTTTGGAATCTTACAAGTATCAGTGTGGGCTTAATTTAAAAAGCACAATGGTTTCACCTTAGTCCATCTCACATGGAGGGAGGGGTAACCAAAACCACATTTCAGTTTCAAGAGTTTCTAACGTAATTTTTATCCAGACAAATAAGCATACTAATTGCACTACCTTAATTCAAATGTTTTCTGTATTTAATATTCACTACAGCATACATTGCTTATGTTAGTGATACACTTTCCTATGGTACAAATGACCATCGAACTCTATTTGTGGCATTCTCTTGAAGTGAAAGGTGCATTCATGCAGTCTGGACATTCAAAAACACACAGAAAGCATTAAATATATTAACACCTTGAAAAATGTCTGTGTAATATCACAACATAGTAGAAAAGCAGTAAGAATCCCAAACTGGTTTTGGTTGGAAGGGACCTTAAAGCTCATTCAGTTACAAACCCCTGTCATGGGCAGGGACACCTTCCACTAGAGCAGGCTGCTCAAAGAAAAAGAAGGTCTGTCAGCAAAATTCGTGGAACAACCACTCTATCCACTGAGTATTTTAAAACACATCAACTTACCCTTCCCTCCCTCTTTATGCTATACTTTCCTGTTCTTAGCATTAGCTGCCCCAAAAATCTTTTCTGGTTTCCCAGCTTAAATACTGAAGGCAACATATAACATGAAGCTTTTGAGAGCAGAGACAAGATGAATACTGTTCATTCAGACTAGCAGTATTCTGAAGTTACAGAAGCAGAATGTTCATAATCTACAGATAAAGAACTTTCTCAGACTAATATTACAGTTTGATACAGAAGTAATTCTGAAATCTAGACGCTTGCAACTCTAACTTTCAAATATCTTACTGAATAGATCTGGTTAAGCGTAAGATACTTTGAGGGCAGCAGCAACCAGAAAAAGGTACAAAACCTGTTACATGAACTGTATTATCCTGTACATCCAAAAACTAATTTGCCATTCAGAATATTTTTTAACTGAAAAATTAGCAACACTACTTCATATTTTTTCCTAGGGATGTAAGAAGACAGTGAGTTTACAGCACAAAGCCTGTCACCATTGCTTCTGTTAAAGGAACAGAATCCATCATTCCCTTCTGTGAAGTCCAATATTCCGATTTTGAGAGGTAAAGCCTTATATGCATAAAAGATACAATTAAATAACTGCAAGTCACAACAACACCATTTCCATTGCTTTTATAACCACTGACATGGCCTTTGCCTCATTTTTAGTTTCTATTTGATAAAATTTATTCTCGCACTCCTTTTTTAAATTAAACCCCACTGAATTTTCTCACTACTTGAAGCCTGGGGTTTGGGGGTTTTTAAAGGTATTTCAAATACCCCAAGGACACACTCCCATGGAATCCCTTTCTTCAGGAATTCCTCAAAGCCTATTTCAGTTTGAATGGATGATGACTTCAAGTATTTCTCAATCACTGTTTTGATTAAAACCCCAGAAGTTCATCTGCTTAACATAACTATTACTCTCCAACATATTTCAAGTGCTACTGAAAGTATTATAACTAATGGGGCAGTCTGAGCTTAAGTAACTTAAAATCTGTGTCCAAACAGCCAATATTAAAAAAAATTCAACTATTCCCCTCACAGATCTACACTAATTTCAAAGGTTCTATACAAATTAACAGTGCAATGAAGGAATTAGCAAACATACCATTTTTGTGGAAGAACCCAGTAAATGTAAGTTGCAAATGAGCAGATAAGCTAAACAGAAAGACAAGAAAGGAAATGTTAGAACAAGTATTTTCTTCTCACAGCAGCTGCTCCATTCACTGATGTTTGGGATAGACCTAGACAAGAGGCAGAACTATAATGATGTGCTCCTTCTTTCTAACTTGGAAATTGCCTGGATACAGCAACTGCAATTGATGCAAAGTTGTAGACCAGTTTTCTCTTAAAGACACTGATTGTCTCTGTGTACTCTGTGACTTGATACAGAATTAAAATCAGAGGTTTAAAGACCACAGTAGAAGGACATTGTCAACACAAGTTCTTGCCTTCACAGGCAGGCAAACGCATTTGCTAGACATTCTTCAGCAACAGAGAAGAATTTTGATGTAAACTTTCTAAAACTTCATCCTAAACCATACACTTGATAATGAATTTTTTTCAACAAGTACTTTCAGTTTGGTGAGGAGAATCTTTACAATGGGGAAGCTATTGCCTTAGAAATAGAGATTATCAGTCCCATCTAGTCCACATCATCCATGACATACACAATCAAAATATTAACTGCATCTGGTTTGTTTCACAGCACTGTAGCTCACAGCCTCAAGTATTCTCAAGAGTATTCTGCTGACTGCAGACCCATTTCATTTCAAATTGTTAAATTCAGAATACATCACAGCTTAAAGCAAGTATTCATACACCTAGAGTACAATGGGTTTCAAAAACACTTAAGCGTGTCTGAAGTACACAGTATTAAACAAGGTATCATCTGTTACATTATAACTCCAGATACAACTTTTATCACCTTCACTGACTTCTCAGGAAGATAAAACCTGTGATTCAACACCTGTTTTTAAACACAAACATTCCTGAGAGCAAGGACAGGATTAGTGAAAGTGCCAATAGCTTCAGGATTCAAAAGACTGCATCTACAGCAACTTGCATCATTCATCCAGATTATTTTTCCAGACCAATTCTAGACTAAAGTACAATTTCAATAGTTTTAAAAGCAGAAAAACAACACACAGATCAATACTCTATTTTATTTCAACATGATCCCTATCCTTAAAACAAAGATATTTACCTAGCAAGTACCCACGATATATACAAAGATAATTAAGAAAAATAAATGTACAACTTCTTAGAACACAAAATTATGTTCGTTTGACACTAAACTGCATCTAGCATGGCTGCCTCTAAAGTAGTCTATTTGCAAACACCACGGAAAAAGGACAGCTGCTTAAAATCCAAGCAAACATC
This sequence comes from Psittacus erithacus, assembly GCA_009867235.2. Lineage (NCBI taxonomy): Eukaryota > Metazoa > Chordata > Aves > Psittaciformes > Psittacidae > Psittacus > Psittacus erithacus. The sequence goes on along the minus strand of WYDI02025289.1, from coordinate 206,420 downwards.
ATAAAAAAACCATTTCAACAGGTTTTCACACATTGCAGCATCTTAGGTTAGTCTTTAAAATGTCCAGAATGCTTTCCATTTCACCATCTATTCAGTACATTAAAGGCTTTTGGCAAATTATCGGCAGTTTTTGTACCTTTTGCTCTCTTTTTTTGTAAAAGAGAACACAAAGCCAACCTGAAGGACCAAAACGGATCCCTGACTGAACAGTAGACTAGCTTACTCTGGAAGTCTGAGAACTGATGGGTTCATTTCCATCATATATGCGGTCACAACAAGCTTTGGGCTTTAACTCATACAGAAAGGATGCACTTTAAAAGAACCTGTTATGGTTATCATCTATCACACTCATCACAAACATTTTGTATACTACATCACTTCTCAGTGAACAAGCTTTTCATAACCCTTTATTTCAGCACTAGGAAAAGCTGCTCATGGCAAATACTTATTTGAGGCTTCTATACACATTTTAAGAAACAGCATGACAAATACTGAAAGCTTTTATTGATATTGTTTTTCTTGAAGTTTTTAAGTCACCAATGCACAAACACCTATTTAAAGATTTCAGAAGCAACAATTCAAACAGTAAGTACCTTGCTTCTAATAATTACTCTTATCACTTTATCAAAGACTTCTGATTTAGGACATGCTCATTTGTACACACACAAACACATATGCAGGACAGTACCTGTGAGATTCTTGTTCTCCCTTCATTTTCTCTACTTTTGATAACATGTCATCTACTTTGAATGTTTTCCTGAGAAGAAAAAGCAGAAAGAATAGTTTCACGCATCCACTACTCCCATCATATATAACATGAACATTTATTTGACTTGTTTTTAATCTAAAACTGTCTGTCTATACAATTTTAGCTTTCTGCTCAGAAAGCACCCTTTTTATACATAGTAGCACACCCATCTTGTAGGGACACAACTGCAGTACAGCTTCTCAAGCAGCATCAAAAGAATACAAAGAATTAAAGCCATGACCATGTCTAACCACGTTTCAGCTTTGGTCAAAGAAAGTCTTCCTGCTTTAGCGACACACCTACTAGGAATTTACGTGTCAGCTCTTCAGCCATTACCATTTTAAACTTGATAATACTGAAAAACACTTAAATCCTCATTTGACCAAACTATCTAATTATAAAATAAATCCTTTCTCCACAAAGTTATATTAAATAGACACGATACAAAAGCCAACGAATTCTGAAGCCACTTCTAGAGCACACTCACAGGAAACAATGTCATAGAGAATAATCACTTCAAACTATTTCTCTCCATAATTCTGACATCAGTCTGTTCATGCTCGTATGTTCAGCCTGTTCTACCATACATACAATTTATTGCTCATTGCTAAACAAAGTTCACTCATGAACAGAAGTTGTTCAGTGGTTTCCACAACAGCCTTTTTTCTTTAAAGGCAAATAAATGCTTTGACCTAAATGCCAAAAAAATTGCACTAGAGTGACAATGGCAGAGCTGTGACGGCATCCTTCCTTTACATTTATGCCTTAGAAAAATGAAGAAAGAAGAACATAAACTGTTGCCAAATACTGGATTTCTTGTTAAGGGAACAACTATGACACACTCTGGGGATGTGGGAAGCATCATCTACAAAAATATCCTGACTGAAGAAACATTGATGTCATACACTGTCTACATGCAGCATGAAATGCATCTGAATGACTAAGTTACCAATCATGATGGCTAATAGTAGCACTGCACAAGAAACAAAAGTAGAGGGCTACAGCCAGATAACAAGGACAAAAATCATTATGATTTGTGTAGTAGACAATCACTGATTCAGAGATTTACTCAGCCTAAGGTTCACAGAGATGACAGAATCAAGAACTGACTCACCTACACTAAAACGTGGGATTATTAAAATGAACATTGCAAGGTTCAGTTTTGAGGCAAGAGATGTTAAACCCAGGAATTTCTGGAAAGTTTCAGATTCTAAGGTAAAAAGAAAAATTCAAAACCGCTGCATCCACTTTGTCCAAGCTCATCAAAACCAGCCACTGTTCTACATAACAGTGAGTAGCCTTCTTCAGACTAGACAATTGCTTAAAAGAGCTCTACAGCAAACTTATGTCATGACTGGAATATGAGCCAGAAAGCAGCTAAGAGACAAACGTTTCAGGAATGGGGGAAAGTTTAACAATCCATCATAAGATATGCGAGTATCTGACACAGCTTGCTTTTAATATTTGTGAGCATTACTGATCCAAAAAGAACAACACCACCTTTCCTAATTTCAAACTCAGGTTAGTCAACACAAGAAGATAGTCCTCCTAAAACAAAATTTCTCAGAAAAAACAAAAACAGCAACAAAAACCCCCAATTAAATCCAAATTGTTGCCTTTAAAGTTAATTTGTAAGAAAACTTTAAAATTACAGAAATTCCTTTAAACTAAACTACTATTTTTATGTTCCCATGTACATCAGACAAAACAAAGTTTTTGTAATAACCATCCCTAACACCCAGGGTTTTCAAGACAGCTTTTACTTGGGCTGCAAGTATGTGCATCTTGCACATTCCTTTCTCCACCCGCTCTTATTCCAGTCAAGCACAGTAATAATTAGCAAACTGTTAAAAGCCACATCCCAGCATACCATTACCCTGCCAATAAATAAATAAATTATTCCCTGCATGGAAATAAACTTTTATTAAGAGTTAGGAACTTATTTCCAGTGCCATCATTTGGCCTAACAATACAGTAACACCTGAAGACAGGTCTATAGGCTGAAAGCCCATTTCAGTTCTCTATCCAGTATCACTTGACCAAAGCATATCACCTCTCCAATGATAAGCAGCAACTTCAATACTTTTTTAGCCCAAGTTGACACATGCCTATTAACTTACTGCCTACCGACATTTCTTTATACTCTAAGCACTCTAGCCTTTAGAAACACTTTCTCAGTATTAAATATATGGACCAACATCAATGGATAATCTCTTGGTAAAAATGCAGCTTTACTTCCCTACCTCCATGTGACAAAATTTGTCTGTCACTTTACTTTTCTCAGACTACTGTAGAGACAGAGATAAAAGATGTGCAACTATAATTACTCCTGTGATAGGTAAGTTCTATAAAGCTTGGAGGTAAGTTTTTTATACTTTACGTATGATGCTGGTTATGGAAATGACAATCAAAACAATGATCAGCATTTAAAAATGGCAAAATTAACAAGTTCTAGGGGAATAAATAAATACACACATATAGCCATGGCCCACATAAGCAGGCTTACAATGATGCAGCTCCAAAAGATACTTCTTTGCAACAAGAACTCTACTAACATACTTTCACCATAGCGAAGCCAGGTAAGTATTTTTTTTCTCCTAGTATAAGCCTATAGAAGATCCTTCTACTCTAGTTTGGATATTCAAAGTCCCCTTTTCCACCAGAATAACATCATCACATACCTTAACTATTTCTATTAAATAAAGAATGACAGTTAAGGTCTTGTACATGTTTGAAAGTGTTTACCAGCACAGATCAGCAAGCAACTACCCTGCTAACCTCCTCTGGAAGTTCAGTTGAGACTGTTTTGCAACTATGTCTAAGTAGCCTAAACAAACTTTAAACTACAACTGTTGTGGTTTTGACTAGGCTGAAAGAGAAGGACCACAGTACTAAGAGAGTATGGAAATGTGGGACAGGGGAACAATACACTTCACAATTATTTTCTGAGTTTTTTAATCCCTCCAATTATGCTAACTCATTTCTGATGCATTAGTTTGTTCTTACAAAGGAAACATACTGAAGTGTTTTACTTAAATCTTCCTAGATCTAATTACCAGAATGATTTCAATATTGTCAGAACTAGTGAGTGAAATGGCTATTAATGTCTGTTATTAAAACACTACCTACCTAGAATCCCAGTTCAAAAACAAAGTGTTAAGGGAACTAGAGAAAAATCAGTACTTTTCAAAGAGAAACTACTTGTGCAGCTGAACCTGAACTGGAATTTGGAACAGTGGACAACACAATGTACATGCAAAAGTACTGTTCCTTGTTTCCCAGCAACTAGAGCAGATATCCAAAGAAACAGATTCAGGTAGAACATACGCATTTCAATCACTTAGAAGTTAATATAAGCAATACGCAAAAACTTCCTGTTGCACAATTCTAGTTAAAGCAAAAACAAAACAAAACCCAAACGAACCTGAACATTATTCCTTAAAATTTAGCTCCGACTTATTTTAAAATAAGGAAAACACTCACTTTGGTAACTTTTGACAGAAAAAGTAAGCAGCAAGTTCAATTTTAAAAAAAGATAAATCTTATCATCTGTCCTAAGTACATGAAGATACATGTTCTGGATTCAGTTTGAAGAAAAAGTGATATTGGCACTAATAGCTAATGGCAAGAACATTAAATAACATCCAAGAATGCCAAATAAAAGCTATATTTAAATAAAAAACATGCAAATTCTATTGCTCAACATATCATTCCAAGACTACCTTCCTCAGATACAAAGTTTAAATTAGAATTGCCTGCATAATCAGATTTTATTGCTATTCCTTAAGCATTCATGATTAAATATTTCAGTCCCACAGCAACTGCTCCCAGGCAGTAAGAACTTTAGCGTTAAAATATTATTTTTAACTAAGTATTCAGGCTACAGAAAAATCCAAACTAACAAATGATTTTCAGTGAAAAGGAAGTAACTGAAAGGACTTTGCAATTCTGCTAATATATAGCATACACTGCACTTTGCACTCTGCAGTATTTATGTATTTTAATATCAAGACCAATAGTTCTGTGTTTGTTTTTTTCCAAAATAAACACAGTTTAAAATAAAATGTTTTATGTGATTATGATCAAGCACCATTGATTGCAAAAGCTCAGATGTTACATGGGTTGGTTTGTTTTTTAAGAAGTTCTCAATGAAAACAGAAAACAAACAGGACAATTACTATGGATTCTGTAGATATTTCTCCACATTTGAGTATTCCCAGGATCAATAGAAGTCACAAGCATAAAGTCACACACACCCTTCACATTGCAGAAAAGTTCTTAGGTCTCAGAATCAATTGTGAAGTGATGTATACATTTGTTAAGTTCCTCAAAAAAAAAGGTCATGTCTGATATACCACATGAAACCAGGAGGTTGCCTTCCACTATTTTTTGGACTTCTACTCCGCTGGCATTTCAGGATTACTTTTCAGACACAATGTTACCTTTTGATATTTGTTCGGGAGTTTCTGTGGGACATGTAAGTGAGGGTCCTGTGCAAAAATATTGGCTGTAGGGGGAAAACAAAGAAAGAGGTTATGCTTTAATTAAAATGTCCTACAAATCCAAAGTAAAGGAGTGATAAAGACCAATTACTCACTGCTATTAGATTCCGGGTACGTAGAAATCTGTATATCTGTGTTGGTTCTAAGAAAAAGAAATACGTGTTATCCAACATACCTACTACCCCCAGAAAGATCCTTACATTGATATAGAAGTATCTTCTTTAGCATGTTTTTGCTCTTTAAAATAATTATCACATAAGTCGCTGTTTAAACGAAGGACCATGATGTCCAAATAACTCCAAGTTAACAAGTCAAAGGTTACTCCACCTACTGTACAACACAAAGCAGCTTCTTGCTTAAGCTACCATAAATCAGTAGTCACAACGCAACTATGACTGCTCTTGCTTTCCACAAAGTATGTTTCTTACAGGCTTTATATCATAAAAGCACAGAAAAAAGCTCAACATACTACAACCTATTGCCAAATAGGTAAATTTTCTTCACGAAGTTAAGGAACATGTGTGATACAGTACCAAAACAGCAGACTGCATTTACATAGTCAGACAATTTGGTATCTGATTGTTTTATCCTTCTGGAAAGTACCAAGGTCACTTGCACAAGGTACCAAAACAAGAACAGAGACTGTCAGTTGACTATGACACATTACAGATCATTCTACAAGAGGAAATTCATTTCCAAAACCCTTTTACATTCATAGGATCAGAAAAACATTGATTCTGGTATGGCAACCACTGTTTCAAAGAGCTAACAGAGGGAGGATAATACAGCTGTATGCAGTACAAACATGAAAGGGCAGCATCATTTGGAATAGGTGAAACAACCAAAGTTCAAAAGATCAGGACTTGCCTACAGAAAAAAGGAGCTTCAGTTTAATTTCAACTAATTCAGTTAAATCAGGACAGAAAAAAGTTCTTGTCTCGATCAGGTTATATCTAATGAGAATTCCAATCTAAACTGAAATACACCCTTTTTACACTGAAATAAACACCTGTTTTATTAGGTAATGTCAGCAAGAAACTAGGAAACGACTTGATAAAACACATTAAATGATGAGAAACAGGGAGAATGAAGAACACCGTGATTCCTGGGCTATGACTGTTAACACTGCCTCCATTTCCCATATAAAGAATAACAACTATTTTTAAGAAATAGAAAACTTTCATTTTCAGATGACTGCAAAACGTTTATTTCAAATAGCTGTAAACCTTATTTTAGTTTATGGAATTCTGTGATTAAAAGTGAAGGAGGACAGCATTTTATATCTTTTACCACTTTTTAAAGATACTATTCAGCCTTATGAACACTTATCAACATTAAGACCCCAAAGAATCTATTATTGGAGAGATGTATTATTATTATGAGAGAACGAAATCTTAGAATTCTCAGTATTTCCTTTCAGAAGTCTGATGAAAACCAGTAAAATTCTGCTTAATGCAAATTATCGTAATAAAGTCTGTGTTTTTCACATCAAGATGAAAGATGGAGAAGAAAGAAACTAAGCAATGTGCACTTTGCTAGAAAGTGAAAATGTAAAGTAGTCACAACTTTTAAAGCAGTATCTCGAGGGGTTTTAGTCGCCGAAAAAGCATGACAGGATTAGAATTTAGACAGGTATGAAAACATCAAATTACACTCACAAGGATGTAATTTAATTTAAAGACAGCACACTGCTGCTTCAAATTTAGCTTTCCCAAGTAGAAAACCTCTGAAACACGTTTCATCCTGCAAACAGACATGTTTCTCAAGTCCTTACTATTCAGAAAAAGCTTGAAACGAATCCTTATCTTTTTCTAGCATATGACCTTGAAAAGGGACAAAAACGTGAAGGAAGAATGCGATTCGATACTATATTTGTTAGGATTTTTTAATCCACTACCTACTCATTGCAGTTTTCCCATAAAAATCACACTGTGGAGTTAACACACCACGACACATTTACACCGTTAACTCGCTCCTGATCACTACCTGCACAGCTCTGTCTGACAGACTGAGGCAGGGGCAAGGGAATTTTTTCCCCAGCATCTTGGACACCGACACTGAACAAACCTCTCAGAACTCGTTTGCCACTTGACCTATTTGCAGTACAGTATTTACTGAACACAGAGCTTTGTTAACAGGGCTAAGATTCAAAGGATCCCACATTAGTAAGGATTTGAGACACCACCAAAAACTCCAATGCTGTCTCGAACACTGTTACTGTCTATAGCAAGTGAGCGTAAGCGGTGACAGCATCAATTTTAAAACAGGATCATGTATTTAATATGACATTAAAAATTTCCTTCAAATCCTAGCAATTGCACAGAAATCTTTCAGTACAATGTAAGTTTATTGCTACACTGTGCTTTTGAAGCAGATTTCCACAAACAACTTCCTGGCGCATCCAAGAGGATTCTCCTCCTATCTGGCACTGCCACAGGGTGATGAGTGGGTCGCAAAGGTCAATTTCCAATATGAAATCTCAACTAAGGGACAATTATTGCCAGACAAAGAAAAACCAAGTACAGTGAAGTCTTAATCACACCCTGCCCCTGAAAGAGGTTCCAATGGCAGTCGCCAAAGGAGAAAAAGAGCCTCCTTTCTCAACTCCCCAGTGCCTCCAAGGGCTCTTAGAGGAGGGAAGGCAACCAGCCACCCCGAAAGCCTGATGGGAGCTGTTACTCAGAAACCAAGTTCATCGGCTGTCCGCAGACACAACCCGCCCTCAGCTCGGCGGGCCCCGGCCCGGGGCGCCTCACACCGCCCTGTCCCACACCGGCCCCCGAACCTCGCGCTTCCGCCCGAGCCCCGGCGGGCCCCCGCCTTCCCAGCCGAGCCCCTTCCTCCCCCAGCCCCGCTCCCCTTCGCCCTCCTCCCCGGTCCCAGCTCCCTCCCTCCCCCGACCATGTTTACCCCCGGAAGCCCCTACTCTCCACAGCCCTCCCCTCCTCCTCCCGCCCTTTCTTCGGCGGCCCCAGCCGGTCCCGCCGGCTCGGGCCCCCACTTCCTCCCCCGGCCCGGTACTCACTCTCGAAGGCCTGAAGAAAGAGCTCGTGGTCGGCCTGGATCTGCTCCATCTTCGGCTTCTTCACGGGGGGCAGCGCCGCAGCCGCTGCCGCCGCCGCCGAGGAGGCCGAGGAACCGCCCGAGTAACCGCTTCCTCCGCCGCCACCGCCGCCGCCTGCGGCACCACCGGATTTGCCGCCGGGAGCCGCCGCCGCCGCAGCGGCGGAGCCCCCGAACCCCCCGCCGCCGCCGCCGCCACCGCCGCCGCCACCACCGCCGCCTCCTCCTCCGCCGCCACCTCCTCCTCCTCCGGCGGCGCCGCCAGCGGAGCCCGAGCTGGGCCCCGCACCTCCACCGTGCTTCTGAGGAGCCATGGGCCTGGCCCCCGAGAGGGCCCCGGCAGGACGGAGACCGAGCGGGGAGGGAGGGGGCGGCTGGGGCGGGTGAGGTGAGGCGGGGGGAGGGGAAGCGCCGAGCTCCAACTCCTCCAAGTCTCCTCCGCTCCGCTCCCCTCAGCGCCGCGACCAGCCGAACCCGACGACCACGACGCGCCCGCCTCCCCTACTCTCCCATTGGCTCCGAAGATGGCGCCGCACCGCCCCATTGGCCTGCGCGGGGCCCGCCCCCGCGTGACGCACGGATGGTTCTGGAAGAGTTTGGTTGGTCCGTGCGCTCCGCCGCTTGGCGCTTCTCCCCTCCCCCTCCTTTGAACTGAATTCGCGGGAAAGGGCCGCTCGCCCTCCGGCGCGGGGCATGCTGGGTAGAGCTGGCCGCCCCTCACCGCCGTGCCCCGCCGAGCCGAGCCGGGCCGAGCCGAGCCCGGCCGGGCCGAGCCGAACCGAGCCGGGCCGAGCCGAGCCGAACCTGGCCGAGCCGAGCCGAACCGGGCCGAACCGAGCCGAGCCGGCTGCTGCCCTCGCACCCCTCTGCTGCTTCACCCGCGGCTCTGCCCCGCAGCCTCCGCGGCCGCACAGGTTGTTGCTCTCCTGTCGCCTGAGGGAAGCCGTCCCCTGCGCGGCGGGGCCGCTGGGGGGCTGCCCGCTGAGGGGCTGCCCGCTGAAGCTGGGGTTTGATCGGTGAAAGAGCCAAAATAGTGGAAATAGAAGCATAAATCGGTTTTGTGGTGTAAAGAAATGGTTGTATTGGGTCGGACGGGAGGTCCCATAGCTTTGACCTTGATGAAGCATGAGGTTTCCTCAGGACAGCACAAGAAACCACCCTTAAGTGCAGGGACACGAAGTCTGAGGTAAAATGCCGCTGTCCAGTCTTATTCCCACCTTTCTCAGCTTAATGAGGACCTCAGAGACCTCGTGGAAGTAAAAGTTGTGCTGCCGTGGCGACCTTCAGCATCCTGACAGCTGCCCGCGTGTGGCGAGCACATGCTCAGGATCAGGCATTCAAGGCGCGCTCTTGGGCTACCTCACTGTGTGTGATAATACATAATAGAGTCCAAGTGCAGTGGGGAAATTCATCAGTGGCTTTAGTTAATCAAGTCCCTATCAGTGGTGTGACAAGCTCAATCCATAAAAGGCTTTGACAGCTATCCCATTCGATTTGCTTCCTTTTGTTAAACTTGAGTAATTGTACAAGGTAAGGTAAAAACAGTCTACGTGTGAAACAGCCTCGAATTTTGATACCAGATACACCTGTGATGCTGGCACTATACCATCTCCTAATTCCTAGTGTTAACTAAAATGAATGATAAATACTAAGAGGAAAACCGTATGTCAAAGTCAGTCATGCTGTAAATGCGCCTTACGTTACCAACAAGGGGATTCTAATGTGATGTCTCAATTGTCTGTTAGTAACCTACTTATATTGTAAGAAAATGGATGTATATACACCCTACACACATCTGGATAAGTAAGTCTTTATCAGCTACTGTTCCCCCCCCCCCAATTCTTTTTACAAATCCTTAATATTTGTTCTTCTTTAATATCTGAAATGTTAATGTTATTTTTCAGTTACATCCCCTTTTAGTGCTGCACCATTTACCTTTCATGTTTGCTTTAAAAACATCTTTTCTTTCCTTAAGCTGTTTTTTTACTCTCTTTCCTTCCATTTTTATCAGACACTGATGTTTTAGATGCTGCCTTTTCCGTAATTAAGTTCAACCTTAATTTTCTTACATTGTTAGGAGTTCATCTTTGTCACAGTTCACCTACATTCTACTTGTTCTTCCTTCCAAACAAAAAATGTTATTTCTAACATATCCTGTTACACATTCGATGCTGTTTATTGTAATTCTGCATATCACAATCCTGCTTATCATAATAATGTCTCTGCTTAGTATTTCAGTTTCTTGATCTTCTATCTCCTACTCAATTTCTCTACAGCGTCTCATTTGTTGTGGCTGAATATTTCTTTAGTGGTTGATGCACTGCACGGTTCTAAGGACCTTACATATAGGTTCTTCATTTATACCCAGGGACTTCCTGGGATGCATTGGGATGCATTGGAACAATCTTCTGAACTGAGACTAGATAGCAACAGCACATCAAATGAAGAGCATCTTTAGGTGATCAGGAGTTGATCTTGAGGTCAGTGATAGCCTGTGCCAAGTGACAGAAGGTAAAAAATACTGTATCATGTGTGAGAAAGGCTCCTAAATGTTTTATAGCAGCAATTTTGTCATTGGAAGTTGTTCATTGCCTAAAATCTATAACTGTTTCCTCCCTACTGTTTACAAGCCGCTGCTGCTGCTGGTGGCTCATCCTTCTAAATTTCAAAACCAGGAGGAGGAGCCAGAGGGCAACTTTCCAAGCAGGAGTAAGCAAGATAATTAAGCAATTAATCTCTGGCACTGGAGTGGGATCTGCTTGTGAACAGAGGAACTTTAGGTTAAGATTCTAGCCTTGAATGGGACAGGACGGTGCAGCACACCCACACACACACACAGTGTGCACATGAGCCCTCTGGAAACATGGGACTGACTGCCAAATAGGGGAGTTTTGACAGTTTGAGACTGTTTTCCTTATCTGGTAGAGAGACTTGTAATTTTTTAAGCTGTTTGTTTAGATCTGCTGCCCTGGGCTGTTCAAGTGTACTTAAAGAGTGTAGAGCATTGATGAGATACATTCAGCCTGAAAAAGCCTCAACAACTTCAAGATGTCACATTTGGGGCTTCATAGTGTGTATGGCTAAAAAGAGCACAGGGCATAACACAGCAAGTAACTTCTACTTATTTTGCACAGAAGCAAGAAAATACATATTCCTTTCTAGAAAGATGGAAATCATTATGGCTTCTTCAGAAGAAATGAGCTGAGGCATGAGAATGTTGTGCCCTTGACTTGCCTGGTAATGGAGACCCTATATATTTTATACGTGCATTTATTAAAAAATAATAATATCTTGTATATGTATACACGAGGTAACAGTGATAAGTTGGACATAGTTAGCAAATGACAGGGTATATGCAAAGCCAATGAAAATGTGTTTCTAATAAAGTATCTAAAAAAGACAAGCAGTGTAATACAGTGTACCTGACTGAAATTCCTATCAACTCATAAAATTTACAAAGTAAAAGATGATGACAAGTAGTGTATTTTTTGCTATAAATATAGAAAATCACATAATGCAAAAACCAGTTTGATATGATAAATGGAAGAAACAACCATTTGCAAACCAGGGCTGCTGCTGGAATAAACCCCTGGAAGGGAAAGCAGAAGTAGTTGGCAAAGGTGCCTTTATGATATGTCAGATTTATGTCTCAAGATGGCAAATCCATTCTTGTTTTCATGTGCTGTTAACGGGATTTGTGTTTGATATCCAAAAGATCAGATTTGCTTCCTGCAGATTGAAAGCATATGCTACTTCTGGATCCCTTTTTCCTAAGGGATTTTTGCAGCCAGCATGTACCCAGCGTTCCTGTTTCTCGACAGGCTAAACTGCAGCAAGTTTTACCTCTTCACATATGTATGAAAAAGTGCATAATACGCATGCATAAATAGCACTTTCTGAAATGTTTCTTCATTTCATAGTTACATGCATTTCTTGGTTGCCTGTAGTACCTCTATAACCACAACTACTTTCCAGCTTCCAGTCCTCCAAATTACTGTATCTCAGCACAGGACTATTTACAAAGTAAATCCTTTTTTTTAGAGGGGAAATAAGTACCTGTATACTTGGAGCTCAGTCCAAAGGAAAGTTCTGTCAGTATTACACTGTTTTCCTCGCACCTTTAAACACAGGTCTGTCTACAGAGATTGTTAGTAACTGACTAAAGACTACTACGCATCTAGCTTAGCTTTTGAGAACAAGTATAATTTTGGAGTAAAAAAGTAATGCTTACTAGGTGAATAGGAACTTTTGGTCAGTCTTTTTAAAAAGTTGCTTACAGATTGAGGCCACCAGGGCAGCCAGTGTCACTATTTATCAGGGAGTGCTATTGTATCACATTGGGAAGGAGCTGAAGTGTGCTCTTCAGCGTGTTGCTGAGAATAACAACCCCACAGCCGGTGTTCCGGGCAGCTGTGGTTCTTTATTTTGGCCTCGAGCTAGTGAGCATATTCAGTGGGATTCAAGGGCATCTGGCACGAAAGAGACCTTATACACTGCACTTCTGTGGTTACATCCAAACTTTACTTCTTTCTTTTTTCATGCTTCCAGGTTTTCCTGCCCACTCTGTCCAGCCCTCCAAACCCAAGTTTTCCATGAGAGGAGTGAGAATACACAAATGCTGTAGAACTGAGAAAAACAAAACTACTTCATGCACAGATGGGAAGGTATGGATTCCGCAGCTGTATCACTGTACTCCAAATGCAGATGCAATTTCCTCCACTTACGCAAATAAACTTCACTAGATGCTGAGTTAATTTAATCTGCAAGAGTTATTAATTCATTTTTTCAGTCAATATTCTTTACTTTTAGCCTGATTTGATGTTGATCAGCGGTAACACGCCATGGAATTTATTTGGTAAGGTGCTTTTCCCTCCCTACTTGGAAAGCAGAAGTCAACACCAACTTTGTGTTGTCCCAGTCTCTTATAAACAGAGGCTACACAATATTGCAGCTAGAGAAAGGGAGTAGCTGCAACTTCCTGGGTAAAGGCACGAGAGCAGGTCGGGGAAGTACTTGGTATATGTAGGATGGCAGGATCATATTGCTGTTGGGGTGGTAGCTCTCTGTTTCCGTTTGGTTTTCTGCATGTTAATATCTAGTGCTGCCCTGTTTTTATAAGCAAGGAACTAAGAAAAGAGAAAATAAACTTTAAGGGAGCAACTGTACTGAAGCACGGCAAAGGGAAGAGCTAAGATCTTGCATAGCAATGCAAGCATTTTGATGTATAGCTGTGAATGCAGTATGTGTGGGAGATTGACAGAGCAGCCACTTGTGATTCTCATTCTTGTGTTTGGCTGGGGACTGCTTTTGTACAGAGCTGTTCAAATGTATTCCAGGAGCACAGCACTCAAGGAACTTGGCCCTCAGGGAATCTTAATGCACCCATAATGCTCAGCTTTCAGCCAGCAGGTTGCTTATGTGTCTTGAGTTAGTGTAGAGAGTGAAAAGGGAGTGCACAGGATGGTTTGCACCAGAGTCACCTATCTTCTGCATTCACATGGTAAACAAGAAGTAATAATTATTAGTCATTATTGCTTAGTAGAAATGTGTGCTTATGAGTTGTTTCCTGTAGTTCTTTTAGAGATGTTTTCGTATATTTTTCATGACTCTTCTACAATGAAATTTATTTCCTGATTTTCAGTAATGATTTATTTTTGCTTGGTGGTGTTTTACCAGTAGTATTTGTCTTCAGTGTTTAGACAGTGGACTGAAAATACCAGAATTGTTTCAAAAGCGTTATGAAAAGCCTGGTCCCAATGTATTGATTTGGTTTAGAAAGGTAGGACATCTCTTCAGATGATTTAACTGCAAGCCCAGAAATGTACTAACAGTAAAAGCATTTATTACAGAAAAAAACATCTCATACAAGGAACTAAAATAAGGCTTGTAAGGTAAAAGCAGTAAGTTCTGGATAACATCCACTTAGTTTTAAAGGCAAAGTTTAAAACAAGATCTTTATTCATGTAAGATTAGATCAAAATCAAGGGAAGTGTCTGCTGAAGGAAAGCAAGGCAGTGTTATTCCCCTTTGTTGAAACCTGAATAAATTCCATGTAGCACCAAAGACTCCATAGGTAGGAAAAGGACTCATGGAGTCTCTGTGCAGAGGGACTCTTGTTGCTCAGGAAGCTCACACAGCACTCGGAAGAGACCTTATCTGGCTTAGTGGCTGATCTGTGCCCTTCATTTTGAATGTCTTCATCACATTTGTAATTGTTTGAAAAAATTAAGGTGCTTGAGGCGAGCTGTAGAAAAGTTCTTGTCCCTTTTGTCCTCGGAGAAACTGGATCTTTGCCATGAGCCCCTTTTTTAAACGTGAGCTTCAGAAAACTCTAGCTTTTAATATGTTAATCCAGAGTTGTTTGACTTTTTTACAGAAAATCTGTAGACCTCCTATATAATAAACTCACAAAAACCCCACCCGTATTACAATGTATTTAATGTATGATTCCAGAAAAAACACACACAAAAAGCCATGCCAAATCTTGCTATTTAAATGCTTAATACATGGAAATAGAATAGGAATCATACTAGATCATGCTGTAATTTCGGAAACCCAGCATATGTGGTACTTACTGAAAAACTATCAAAAAATAATTCTAAGTGAACTTTCAGGAATTGTGTTCCCTAAACTGAGTCCTGGAAACTGCCACAGATACAGCAACTGAAACACTTTCGATGCAAACTCAATGATTAAACTCAGAAATGTAGAGGTCAAAGAGAAACTGCTGAGAAGATGTGAGAATTAAGTCAGTTGCAGATGTAAATAGAAGTTTCTCACCAAAGGGTCTGTTGACAGTGCAAGAATAAAAGCTTCCATCAATCACAAAGAAAAATATGGGGAGGATCAAAGAATATGTCAATAGATAGTAAAATGAAACCTCACATTAATTAGCTAGCAGATTAATTTCAACTTTAAGTAAAGGGTAAGTTTTAACAGGGACTGATTCTCTCTTTTGTGGCTAAACCAAGTACAGGTTAACAAGATAAGGAGTTTTAATTTTATCATCAGCAATTAATCAAATGATAAGATCAGGGCAGAGACTGTTTTCCCAGTGTCTTCAATTTAGGTATATGAAAGTCACACAGAGGAGAGCTTATCTAAGTGTCATATGCAAGTAACACATTATCTGTGGGTTTATATGCTAGAGGTTGCTTCAGGAGGCTTTTACAAGAGTTTATCTTGTTTTTGAAATGCTGCTTGGGATATATGATTCTGCATGCGATAATCTGAATTATCCTTACTCCAGAAGTAGTTTTACTGGTTGTTGCCATGACTGTGTACTTTTATCATGCTAAACACATCTCCATAGAAGGAGGTAAGAAACACAGGACGAGGCAAATTGCGAGCAATCTTAGTCCTACTTTTTGGAAGGAGAAATAAATCTGTATGTGGCATATTCTATGCTCTTTGGCATGCCAGTTTAATTGATGCTGGAACTGACATCTCTGTGTTTAAAAGATATGAGGCTTTGCTCTGAAGAAGTTCTATCTTTAGCTGCCTTTTTACTTATGATATTGGCAGGTCACCCAAGGCCATGCCACAATTACACTGCTTTTCAAACCTAGACAGGTTAGTGGGGTAAATAAAGATTAGCAGGACTCTGCTCTCCAGAGCTTTGGCAACAATCCTAAGTACAAATGTACGTGCAAGAAATGATATTAAATTAAAGGCACTTAAGCAATACATTTGACAATTTAAGAGGATGTAGGAAATGACTGATGTAGTTTTAAATTGTTGAAATGTAACTGGTATTCCACTGGATTATGAATTGACAACTAGAACATGATGACTGACCAGTTATAACTGCCCTGCTGCATTTAGACAGACTGGCAACTACTTACTAACCAGCCAAATGACAAAATCAAATTAAAAGGCATACTTATAGCCACTACTGTACAAGCCTCTGGAGGCCCTGGATAAACATACGATCTTGTACTGAGTACCAGATGTGAATTGGCATGGAAACAACTCCCCCTCACTGAAAATGCCCTGTGTATAGATGTTCAGATTTTGGGGCAACTGAAAAGAAACTGAATGCCTTAACAGGAGTAGGAGGAAAAATCTGATTCATAAAAAATCCAAGTTCAGAGCCAAAGCAAAGAAGAATGTAAAGTTCTTGTCTTTTTAAGAGACTATACGTAAGAGTAAATGGTCAGATAATAGTTCTGTTAAGGTATTGACTGAAAATGGTTTTGGGTTTTTTAACCAGTAATAGTTGAGGAAGAGATAAGTGAATGAAATTCCAGGAATCATTCAGCTCTAATGCTGCAAGAGTAAAGAAATGCATTGACAAAGACAAGCATCTGTGTACCAGAATGATGAAAATAACATTGATGTAGGATGGGTACATGTACCAGTGTTAATGTAGATATGGAGCAGCCCAACTGACCAGCTCTATAGTCTCCAATATAAGTTTTTGGCGGCTCAGAGTGAAACTGCAGTTATGAAACCACTGTTGATGCAGATTAACTGCTGGTTTTAGCAGAGGTGAAACCAAATCATCATGTAAATTGTTTTAATAACAAAAGCTAGGGCAGTTAATATAGCCTTAAGTTTGGGTTAGTCTATTTTGTAGAGTAAATTCTAAGCTGCCTTATTAACAGTTGTGTTCATATATTTTTAAACCAAAGCCCCACATGCTCAGAAAATGCTTTGAGGGCTTTGTTAACAATGTGTCGCTAAGGCTGAACCCCTGGCTTGGCTTAGTGGAAGTTTCCCTATTATTTTCATGAGCTCAGAACACCACTCTTTAAAAGGCATCTTCATATAGTGCAAGTTAACTGTGAAATACTGTACGTCTGGTGGCATCTTCTAAAGAGTTGTAATTGTTTATGCATTCAGGCAGTAAACCAGCTGAAATAAACAAGATACATCTAGATCAATAAATATTCGCCTTATGCACATTAACCATCATGCATTTTAATATACATAAGACTTAAAGCAAGAACACTGTTGTTATTCCTAATTCACAGTGTATCCATTGCTTGCAGACTATAATCTAGAAATATTAAGCTGTGACAGCCTGCCAGAACTTCTCCTGCAAATGATGGAGCTTCTCTAAGGAGGCTTCATAAAAGCAGCAGCAGCAGCAGCAGCAGCAGCAGCAAACAGAGTGACCCTACAGGTGCAAACTGCAGCAGCTCTCCCTCCAGGCTTCCCAATGAGGTTTGTTGAAACTCTCTGTATCTCAATGTTTTATTGGTAATGGATCCCTCCCTTAATTTGCACTGATGCATTTGGAATGTCAGCTTCCAAAACAAGGCACATGGGAGGCATTTAAAGTAGATTTTTTGAAAGGAAAATGAACAAAGAGCATGTCAGGTTCCATTTTGATTTGCATGACAAATCCTGCATGCAGTGTTCTGGTGGGTCGGGCTGGGCTTGCCTGCCACTCACTGCGTTTGTCACTTTGGTTTGAACACTTCTGACAGTCCGTTATGTTAATTGTTCTAAGGATTGTTTTGCTGGGGAGGAAGAAAAGGAAAGGCATTTGTATTTTTGTACTTGTTCCATTTACAGGAAAGGAGGGATTTCTGAGGGAACACACAATGTTTTCAGTCTGTTTGTGATCTATCTGATTTGTAAATAAACTTGTGAAGTCATCAGCAAGTTCAGTACTTTAAATCTTACTGTTACTCATTTTGTGCCTGTGGTTTTGAGTGGGAAATACTGGGCCCCTATACTGGAAACTTGGGGAGTCTATTGTTTTGGTGCACACCATTCTTTCTTCCTTTGAGTCCCGCAGTGATGGGTCCTGCAGAGTGGTTTGTGCTTTGCCTATATGCTTCTATGGGATGATATTGTGGTGCTCTGACAAGTGCTAACAAGGGATTTAATGCCCTCAGAGGCATTGCTGGGCACACATTGTTACCAGCGTGGGGGTAGTTTGTGGACAGCTCTCACATGTGTCAAAGACCTGTCAGTAGAGATGTGCATAGGACTAAATTCTCCCAGCAGCATAACTCAGGGTGCAGGTCGCTGTTGCCCTTTCAGGTACACACACTTCTCTATCATCTATGTTAATAAAACAGCCATGGCTTGTTTGTTTGGTGATGAGGTTTGAGTTTCAAAGTTCCCAACTCACTGGGTGTTGATCACAAAACAGCATTTTCAGACTGATGGAATGATCAACCAGAACATTGTGGAAGACTTGTTCATGTTTGTGTCTCACAGTTGCCGGTTTTCAGCCGAAGGAGACATCAGTGTTTAAAGAATGAGGAGAGCAAGAAGATAGAAACAGAATTTCCCGGAGGTTTCCAGGTAATGACTGATATCAACCTTTTAAGCTTTGAACTCCTTCACTGCATGCAATCTGCCCGTGTAACTGTTGTGATCTAAGTGCACTCTGACAGATAAGCTCTAAATAGAGAATGCTTTTATAGTAGGAAATCATGCAGTCAGATGCAGAAATACCCACATAACTGAAGTTAAGCCATCAAGTGTAGTAATTCCAATCACATTCTTAGTGATTCAGTATGCTAATGTAGCTTTTCAGGCCCAACGTAGTCTTCCTTAAGTACTATTTTAGTAGTTTGTGGACTTACTCAAGAATCTGAGCTGGTCTATCTCCAAAAAAAAGAAACCAAATATTTTTAAGAGGCGTTTCTGATGATGATGAATAACATTCTATACTACTGGTTTTGGGAAGGATTACCTGTTGTGCTGCTTTACTGGAAGCTGAACTTAAGGGAGGTGAACTCGATATTTAGGTGCCAAGAGGTTGAAGGCTCTGGCTCACACATGGAGCTGGCTTATGTCAGGATGGCTGTTCTGATCCCTGCTCCAGCTGTCCTCATTGTGGGGAGTTCCACCTTCTGCTCCAGGGATGGCTCTGGGGCACTAATTGAGTTTTGCCAATTCTAGTGTGAATATTCTAAATATATAAAGTTGGTAGTAAATGGATAGTATATAAAGGTGACTGGCTAGCATTGTGATGTGCAGACCCATGGATTGTGGCAGTGCAGCGTAGGACATGGGAGCCTCCAGGGTGGACAGTGGCACTGGGGACTGCTGTTGTTCCTGCACAGTGGGTAAGGCATCCCCCTGCTCCAAGCAGCTGTGGTTCAGACCTGCTCCAGCCACCACGCTCTGGACGCAGCAGACTGCAGCTCTTGATCTCATGGCTGGATGGTGACTCTCCATTTCCTGTTCAATCACTTCTTGGAAAATAGTGTCACTGTTTCCTGTCAGAACAAAAAGCTGCTAAACCTCTCCCACTAAGAATTCACCTGTGTTTTAATTGGCGCCTAATGTTGACAAGAACCACTACGAATCCAAGCCATGGCAGGTGAAAAAAAATGACCGCTATTCTTGATTGTTCTTATGTTTGGTCTTAAGGGTGTTTTTCACACAAGTCAGCTGCTCAAGTTCTTGCTCTGTTCTCAGCACCATGCTTGAAGCCATTTTACTATCAGAAAAGGGAAAGATCACCCACAGCTTTTTTGGCTCTTAGATACGGAAAGTACTGTGCCAGAAGTCCTCTTGCCCTTTTGCTTGCTGTCTCAGAAACAGCCCCTGCCTCTTCCTCTGGGAGGGAGTGATCCTCACCACAGGAACTTCATCCTAATGTCTAATCTCACTCTGTCTAATCTGTCATTTTAAAGCCATTCCCCTTTGTCCTGTCCCTAGACGTCCCCGTCAAAAGCCCCTCTCCGGCTTTGTTGTCAGCCCCTTTAGGCACTGGAAGCTGCTCTAAGGTCTCCCGGAGCCTTCTCTTCTCAGCCTGTCTCCATAGCAGAGGTACTCCAGCCCTCGGAGCATCTTTGCGGCCTCCTCTGGACTCAATCTTATTGTTAATCTCAGAACCAAAGTCCCGCGGGCGAGTGGAGGAGCGGTTCATCCCGTTGGGAATCTCACCCCAAGCCACGTGCCCGCCGCAGCTGCGGCCAACACCACGCACGCAGCTCCCCGCCCGGACCCGGACCCGGCGCGGCCGGCAGGGGGCGGCAGAGCGGCGAGGGCCCGCCCCGGAAGGCCGGCAGTGGCGGTGGCTCGGGTGCACGCGTGAGGCCCGTGTGGTGCCGGAGCCATGGCGGAGCGCGTCGAGCTGCGGCTGGAGGACCGCATCCCGGAGCTGGAGCAGCTGGAGCGGGTCGGGCTCTTCACGCGGAAGGAGGTCAGGTGAGCCGGGAGGCGGCGGCACCGCCTGCACGGAGAGCGGTAGCGAGCGTTGGCGGCGCGGCCGGGCTGGATGCGCTCGCTGATGGCGCCTTCCCGCAGGGCCGTCCTGAGGAAGGCCTCGGCTCTGGAGTACAAGATACAGCGGCGAGCGCTACGGAAAGAGGACTTCATTACTTACATTCAGGTAGGCTTTGCTGATAGCAGGGCGTGAGAACCCGCGGTGGAGATCCAGCTCAGTTAGAAGTGAAGCGGTTTTGTAGTTACCCACGTAGGAACCAGGGACCTGGTGTTCCCTTGGAAATGGTTTATTAGCACAGGCTGTTAATCAGGACGCTCTAGAGCATGCAGCACAGCCCGGAGTTGGTGCTTGAGTTTGGGATGAGGGAGTCTTTCTTATTGTAACTTTTCCCTATAGCTCCTTTTCTCTGCAGGGATGCAGAAATCCCAGTTCCCTGATGTGATGTGCAGATTGCAGTTCAGTGTAATTAATTCTTGCAGTGTTACAGGGTTGGCTTGTGCTTTGTGACTCGAGGAATATGAGGTGCTAATAGCTCAAGTTTGAAATGCCATGCGCAGTCCAAATACTCAAGTTCAGTCAGCCTTAGCAATGTAGTGATCTGGCCAAAAAATTGTAACTTTAGCTTTTCTGGATGTAATTTTATTGCCCACCTGATCAGCTATAAAAATCTTGATCTGTAGGTTTTTCCTCATTCATATGCATTTCCTCATTTGCTTTTAAACGTTTTGGTTTTTTTCCTCCCCATTCTAGTATGAAGTTAATCTGCTGGAACTGATCAAGAAGAGAAGAGCAGTAAGTTTGTCAGTTATTCACTGTGCAAAATACTTTGTCAAATTTGCTATTGCAGTAAAACTAATAGTTCCTTTTTTCCTCCTAGCGCATTGGGTATTCGTTTAAGAAGGATGAAATTGAGAACTCTATTCTGCACAGAGTCCATTGCCTCTTCAAGCGTGCTACAGGAAAATGGAAAGTAAGTTTATTTGTATTGATAGATTGAAAAATGCCTTTTTGGTGTGTAAAATTATCACCTTGTTATTGCCACCAATATTTGCAGTAATATAGAATGCAGCAGAAAAACTAAGTGGATGTTTGGTCTTCCAGTTCGCAGTGCCCCAGGAGATCGTTCATTTGGGATAAACACTTTTTATGTATAAACAATATTTTATCCTTCCCAAGCCATGAGTTCTCAACTGTCTCAACTGTGAGTTTGGTCGGTCTGCTTGCAAGGACTAGAAACAGAATGAGGAAGAACTTTCAGCTGCTTCAGGAAAAGCTTGCCATGATACATATGTGCCTCAGGAGATGTTACAGTGAGCTGTGTATTGGGTTCAGTGTAACACAGATTTGATTGGAGAGGCTTAGAGGCAGTGTCTTGAGATGAGGAGGTTGTTTTCTTGGGATGTTCTGGAGGAATTTGAAGATCTGTGGGGAAAAAAAGGGATTTGACATTCAGAATTCCTTCTATCTGTACGCCAAGTCATCAGACCGAGGGCATATTGTTTGCTTGTCAATGTGCAACTGATTTTGTGATTGTCTTATTGTAAGGTTAATTCTCTCCCCCTTGCATTTCCAACAGGAAGATATCCAGCTTTGGCTTTCACATGTTGCATTTTGCAAACAGTGGGTGAGTTTTCAAAACGCTGATTTTATCTGAGTGAAGGTGCTGGACTGGTGCTTAATCAGGTGTCTGGAACTTGAATTACATGACAGGGGTACAGACTTCACTGTCACATGCTGTAATACTGAAATAATTTTGACAGTAGTATTGGAGCTGCCTGGGATTTGAATTAGTATGAATGAATGAATAATTAGTATGAAACCGATGCTTGCAGGTAACAGAGGTAAGCTGAGTGCATTGAATCTGGAATACTGTTTCGTTTGGGAGAAGATGAATATTGGATTTATATTTGGATATACTTTTAATGTTGGATATACCTTTGCTGGAATGACTGGATCACCTGTCATGGATTGTGATTTTGTTCCAAACATTTCTTATAGTGGCTGTGCTGAAAAGTATAATTCTGGCAATTCAGTACTTTGTAGACTTACCTGTGCAAGTCTTCAGGTTATGATTAACATTCTGTCATTGGCTGTCCTGTGCTGAAGAAGGTGAGCCTGTCATAGTAATGCCAAGCGGCCAAAGTAGGAAGTGCAGTCTTTACCTCAAAAGTCAGTGAGACTGTATGTTTGTGGCTTAGGCCACATTGGTGTCAGCTATGTAGCTGATAAAGGTTTGAGTTAACTGTGCTGATCAAGCCTGGTAACATTTGAAACCTGGTCAGTATTGAACAAAGATGGGAAACTTGCTGCTGAAGATAAAGTGGCAGAGAAGTGTCTTTTCCAGTACAATTGCAGTACAGCTTGTAACCTTTCATAATGAAACTCTGATGCTGGTGGTTGGATGGTACCAGAGTGAGTAAAACAAAACTTCTTTTACAGAATGCAAAACATGAGCTTAGTAAGGTGTTCTCTTCCCTGCTGGCCATTCATCCCAATAAACCAGGTAAAATGAAACAAGTGCTGCATAAATGACTCAGTATAGTTGGTATGGTGCTGTTTTAAATCCTTACAGGGCTTAGTTCAAGCTGCTGGGGTAAAGTTCCTGCTCTGCTTTCTTTGTCTTGCTGAAGCTTCAGAGAGAAGGGCTCTGACAGGGATTGTGCTGAGCAATCAAAAGGGGATATGAAGTAGGAGGCTTCATGGTCTGAATGACCATTTCTCAGCTAGACTGAGGTCTAGTTAATATTTCAGAGGTGGGAGATGTTGAATACTCAAGACTGCTTTTTGGGTTTTGAAGACATGATTGTAAATCACTGGATCTGTAGCTATCCAAGATTAAACTTCCTGGATCTGCCTCGCTGCTTAGATCTGTCCTTTAACTTGATTTTACATGGGAGATAATCAGTCTTAGTCTGTAGCTGAGCTTATGAATTTTCTTGGGGTGGGTACATTAAACAAAACCAACCTGGAGAGTAGCTTCAAAAGAGGTTCTCATGACCAGCCACTTGCCTTGCCTTAAAATGAGTTCATTTGTATTAACTATTGCAGCACTGTGGATTATGGCAGCAAAATGGGAAATGGAGACACGACTCTCGTCAGAAAGTGCAAGGCACTTGTTCCTTCGTGCTCTGCGCTTCCACCCAGAATGCCCAAAACTTTACCAAGAGGTGAGTTCTGGTTTTCTTCTATGACCAGTTATTTGATCAGAGCAAATGAGTCCAGCATATCTGAGAAAACTGGAAAAAACCTTGTTTCCCCATCACTTGGGAAGGTTGTCAGATAAAAGATAAACCAAAGCAACTAACCTCAAACTTTGTACTGGTACCAGTTTCCTGTTTAGCAAATCCTATGTTTATGTATGCAAAGTGAGGGGTTTACATGGCTTATAGATAAATGTGTCAGAATTCCCTTCTAAAGTACTGTAAGATCTGCTAGGAGAGAGTTCTGTAGATTAGATCTGCCATCCCCAGCCTTTGCTAGGGAACGGGGGGGTTTTTGAGGGCAAGTTAAGGTTTAAAGAATGACTAAAAAGTGTTAATTTCTGCATGTGGGAAATTTCAGAGTAAATCTGCAGGGCAGATAACTAGACACACAGACCTTCAGAAACTGAGGCTCTCAGACATATGTGGGATGTTGGCAAAGTCTGATTTGTAGCTCCTCAGAGTTTGCTTTACTACATTTTTGGGCTCAGATGGTTTATAATTTATTACCACCCCCACAATCATTTGATTTTATTCTCTCTTTTGCAGTATTTCAGAATGGAGCTGATGAATGCTGAAAAACAGAGGAAGGAAAAGAAAGTATTTGAACAAGCAAAGATGAATTTGGTAGGTTCACACGTGAATGTGCAGTTCTGAGGAATCCGTATTAATGGCTTGTTTGACAACAGCTCAGGGAAAGCTTTTGTTCCTGTATTGTGCCTGTGTTAAGCTTTTCAAGTGTTTGCTGATGCTCAGCTCAAATACTTCATACAGTGATTTTTCTTTACATTTATAAAGTCTTTTGTTACATTCTACAGTTGGAAAGTTATCAGTAATTTCTGAAAAGGAATAGTTAATTTTACTATCTTGTATTTCTTCACAGTTATGCAAATTAGATAAAGAAAACCATTAATATCTTCTTCTGATGTTTTTTTCCATGTTTGCAAAAGTGGTAACTGAAAGTAAACCAATTTTTTTAATGGTGTCATGCTTGATATTACAGGGGGAATTCAGTTATTCTGAAGAGATTCTCAATGGGGAAATGGCTCGCATAATCTACAGGGATGCTGCTCAAAAAATTAAAGGTAATTTAATGTTTTACTTATTCATTAGGAAAATTGTCACCCTTAACTCAGCTCTCTAGTGGGTAATACAGATAGACTTAGCTCCAGTGTACACACTGAGGTACATTTTCAAATACACTGTTTCTTCAGCAGAACCTAGATATTGCCAAAATATAAATTAATAGTGCTGATAGTTCTGATTTTTACAGCTTTTCTGCAGGCTTTTAGGCTGAAGTGACATAGGTGCTGGGCTTACAGCCTCCAAACTTGTTTGTTTAAAAACACCAAGGGGAGGGCAGTTCAGAATTACACCTTTTTTCTTTGTTTACTGCACATTAGATCACAACTAATCAGCACTTACGACAAAGAGGTAAGAATTCAGACTGAAAATAAACCAGGTTAAATCACTTTCAACTAACCAGGCTTGGTAAAATTTCATAATTCTTTGGACTAATAATAGTTTGATACTATTTTTTTGTTGTTTCTTGAAACGCAGGTGCCAGGTTCCATCTGGCTGTGCTTTCCATTGCAAAGCTCTTTGATTTTACCCAAGATTTGCAAAAAGAAATCCTGGAAAGGTGAGGTTTGGCTTTGTACTGTGGGTATTTTATTTTGTTTGTTTTTTAAGAAACACTTCTCATAACTCCTCCAATTGATAGTGGGTTGACAGGTTAACAACCAAAAGCTGTTCCTTTAGAGAAATAGAATGAGAAATAGAATGTTAAGGCCTCTAGGAAATGCTTTAGCAAAAACAAAACATAAGGCAAACATGCTTGTTAGAAAAAGATACTTGTGTAAACTTCAGAAAGGCTTTGAGAAGCTGCTGGAGAAACTTAGATAAAATATAGTTGTCACTGAGTAACTACTGCACTTCTTTTCTGCGAACTGACTGCAGGAACTGCGGATTTTCCTAGTGTACTTTGTGGTTCTCCTGCATCTTCAGTATTTCCACTTGTTCCTCTCTTGAAAGATCTCTCTCAAAAGCTTCCTGTACAGTTCATTCTATTACTGGAAAACATCCATATTAAATAAAACCCCAAAATAGGCTTATGTTTTGTCTGTCTCTTGTGGGAAGGTAAAATGTTTTTTCTCTGGCATTTGGTTACTTAGAAATCAAGTACATTTCTATACAAATACAGCAGCCTTTCTAAACATACCTGCAAAAGAACGGTGGTTGAGGGCTGTTACAGACAAGGTGTGTTTAGTTTGCAGACCATGTATGCTGATGATCCTCTTACATGGGACTACATGGCCCGTCGTGAGCTGGAGATGGAGTCCAAGCAGTCCACAGAACAAACCACAAAGCAGATGAAAATAACTGAAATGACCCAGAGAGAGGAACGGTGCTGCGCAGTCTTTGAAGAGGCAGTGGGAGCAGTACCAACAGGTGAGAGTTCTGACTGCATTTTAATGTATTTTCCTGTTAACTTGAGCATACTCTATACTGAATCTGTCGTCCTTTAGTTTAAAACCATGCCCCTTGTCCTGTTGCAACAGACCCTGCTAAAAAGTCTGTCCCCATCTTTTTTATAAGCTTTAAGTACTTAAAGATTGAAATAGGGTGTCCTCAGAGTCTTCTATTCTCCAGGCTGACAGCCCCAACTCTCAGGTTCTCCTCACAGGAGAGGGGCTCCATTCCTTTGATAATATTTGTGGCCCTAAAGTCAGGCAGACAAAGAAGGATTTTTCTCAGCTGCCTGTGAGTGTCCCCTCTTGCAGAGATGCATCAAGAACCACAGGCAAAGGGTGCACTGAGCATCAGTTGTGACAGCATGTGCTGAAGCCTCAGCTCTTTTAAAGAGTTACTGCCTGCAGCTTCCACTGGGAAGCCATTTAAAAATGTTCATGTTTTGGATGTGGGGTCTCTGTTTTAAAATGTCGTGTTATAAAAGTTGGCATTAACACTTAGTGCTTGGATTCTCTGTATTCCTTTTAGACAAATATTTGTGCTTACTCTTGTGATTCTGTAAAATGTGATGTTATGTCTTTGATTCTCCAGAGGACATGTGGAAATGCTACATCACTTTTTGCTTGGAGAGATACAACAGAAAAACCAACAGTCAAGGATTAAAGCAAAAGGTAATAGCTTATTAGGAAATTACAGTAACAGAGGATCCCTATTTTGACTGACTTCTGTAATCTGTCAGACAAAGCAGATGCATTTTGACATTTTGTCAGAAATACCTGTGGCCATCATTAAAAATCGTTTAGTCCCCATCTGAGGGGATCACTTGCAGTCAGGCTCACATGTGGCCTGCCTGAACATGAATAACCAGGTATAAACCAGCCTTGTCAGTAAAGTACAGTGACCTCTTTGGGTGAAAGTTAGGAATGCAAATGTGTCCATGTTCGCTGAAAGTCCTGCAAATCTGAGTTGTTCAGGGAAGTGGGTGAATTAAAAGGACTCTTGCAAATAAGTTCAAGCTAAGTTAGGTGCTGGCATGTGAGCACCTTAATTACATATCTGTGCTTGGGTGCGACTCAGTACATTAACTAATGATCTTTGGCAGTTTGGTTCCCTTTTAATACAGTAAAAGAACATTGCTATGTTGTTCTTTCGCTCCTTAAGGAAGAGATGTAATTCAGATACTCAGGTATCTCCCTTATCTTTGAATGTATGCAGATACCTAAAGCATTAGATATATAACTTGCTGTATTTCAGTGATGTGTTGATACATTAAATCCGCTGGGCTTCTTGTAATGCTGGGATCTGGTGTATGCAGGAATCATCTAGTTTGCTTTACTTTTTCTTCTCTGTTGGTTCTAGAGGCTGGAGAGGACACTGAGTGTGTTCAACAAAGCCCATGAGTCCAGTTTGCTGTCAGAAGCTCTCTATAAGCAGTGGGTAAGAGCTGACAGAAAAATAGCTTGTGAGATTGTCCTACATTGCTTACATCCCTATCTTTACCACGTTGAGTAGATAGAAGGGTGGGCAGTACTGCATTCAAGACCTCACTTTTTAACAAGACACTGAAATGTCTTGTGGTGATCAGCTGTATCTGCTGGGTTTTAGGTTCAACTACTGCTCGAGTCCAGCCAGTTTGAGAAGGCCACAGAGGTGGCAGCAGCTGCAACTAAGCGCTTCAGCCAGTCAGTGGAAACTTGGCAGATGAGGCTGCAGGTGATGATGCAGTTGAAGAGTGATGATGTGACCCAGTGTTTTGAGGAAGCTATTAAGCACGTGAAATCTCAGGTCTGTGCTGGTTTTATTGACCTCAGTGTTTTAGTCTTGGGCCGGAAACCTCTGATATTTGATTCCACTCCTGTTTACTTTTTAGGGTGCTTTGCCATTATGGACTCTCTGGGTGGAATGGAGTGAAGGCACAAACAGCAAGGAGGACACAGAAGCCCTCTATCAGGTACTTAGCTAATAGAAGTCTACTTCTTATGTCAGTGCGTAAATAATTAGGGACAATGGGTGTGGATGGAACATGTAACAAATGCTTTGTATTGCAGTACCTTCATGAATGTGTTGATATTGGAGAATTTCAACTAAAAGCTGTGTATGTTACCAAAATTCAGTTGGACGTAGGCTTATAAGCCTTTTAATTGTAGCTTTTTTTTTCCCTTTTAAACTTGCAGAGATCCTTACAGGCCACAACTCCTGCAGAATCTGCAACTATGAAAGAGATGTATCTTGACTGGACTTACAGAAATGGTGGTTATAAGAAAGTGAAAAAAGTCTTTACCAGGTGACAAATAAAATCTTCAAACCTGACTGTTCTAGCACGGGTGTTAAAAGGCTTGAATTCTAAAGTTATTTGTGTTTTCACTTCAGCCTGTGTGAAAATCGGCCACTTTCACTTGACTTCTTCAAGAAGATGATCCAAATAGAAAAGGAGCAAGTAAGTATCTAATTAATAGCTTGTACTTGTAAAATACGCTTCTGATGTTGGATTTAAATAGGAAATAGAGTGCTTATGAGTAGTGTCATTAGTTTGTGATCAGTTCATATTTGTCTTCTGAAGTTGATTCATAGCATTGAACACAAAGCCAAGTTCCATGGTAACTAATCTTTGGCAGTGTGCGTGTGTGCGTGTAATTACCGTGACTCTTTTTCTTTGTACGAGTCTAATCAAGCTGCAGATTCACTTCTGTACAAAATAAATGGCCTTTTAATACCTTCCTTTGTTAGGAATCCTGCAAAATGCTCCATCTGAGAGAATACTATGAACGTGCCTTGAGAGAGTTTGGTTCAACAGGTTCTGGTAAGGGGGGTTTATTTATTTATTTATTCATTCCATGCTGTTGCTTTTATTTCCGTCCATTTCAAAAGCTAGCTGTTTGTTCTGCCCTTGTGATTGCTGCTGTACAGAGTGGAGCCTATTTCTTCTGTGCTGTTAGGAGCATGACACTTTGCAGTGACCCTTCACTTTCAGCCCAGGGTCGTTGTTCACAGTGGGACGGCTTCAGCGGGACTACCAGCAAATAAGAGTTTTGACTCTGGCTGGCATGGAGATGATACCACCTTGAATTTGCATTTGCAAATACTATGGGGCTATGTTTTTTTAATCAAGATTTCTGCAGTATTCCTTTTAAGAAAGTAAACAGCTCAATTACTGCAGCATTATCTTTAAGACATCAGTGGTCCACTGGAAATAGAACCCAGGCTTTGGTCCTCAGGGGCAGGGGGCTGTAGTTTCCCAAAGTAAACCTTATCACATTAACATCAAGGACACTTACAGAAAGTTCCTAGGTCATGTTTGGTGTGTCCGTTCATACCAATCAAAACATAACCAGAACTTCTTTTTCTATAAAGATCTCTGGCTGGATTATATCAAAGAGGAGTTAAATCATCCCCAAGGCAAACCAGAAAACTGCGGGAGCATACACTGGCGAGCTATGAAGATGTTGCAGGGGGACCTGGTGGAAGAGTTTGTTTCCAAATACACTTTACTGCAAACTGGACATGTATGAAAACTATGAAAAATAATGAACAGTTACAACATGACAGTGTACATTTTTTTTAACTTCTTTGTACAAAAATAAATATGTTCCAGGATCTCATTAAAATGTAACTTCACATTCTTACCTGTGTGAAAAAGCTATCTGTCCCATTGCAGTTGTTTCTGGTGCTGCTTCTGCCAGGGCAAGTTCAAGTGCACACTTAGAGGAGAAAACAGAGGTGCTGCTGGGGGTGTTCATTGAGAGTTCTGAGAGCAAACTCTTTCTCCTGCCTAAACCTTCACGTGAAACAGGCATAATGCATCAGCTTTCACATTGGAAAACTTCATGTTACAGCACATAAATGCAAAAAAGTCCAGCCCAAACCCATGGAAACTGCACCTGTGGGAGATCTTTGTATCTTACTAAGTTGTATAATAGAAAGTGGAACACTGAAGAAGTGATCTCTAAAATCACAGTGATGTTTCTGAGCCTTGAAGTCATCTGTAATCCTCTTTTCCAAAGGCCATCTTCCATCTCCCCACTATTTCTCAAATGCCTTGTGTCTGGCATCCTACTTTCCCCCTCTCCTTCCTGAGTAATCACTGCTTTTATATCCTGTCTGCCCTTTATTCCCTTGAATCGCTTCTCTTCCTTCTTCAGTTGCACAACAATTTTTAGTGCAAACTCTGGGTTTGGAGGAATTTTTTCTGGTTGGTTGGTTTTTTCTGTCTGAAATCCAACAAAGCCGGTAAGCACCGTTACTGAAAGCGGGCTCCTGAGGTGCGCTGGGTCCTGAAGAGCTTTGCCACTCACTCCCCTACCTGCAGCACCCTTGCTGCAGAGCCATGTCTATGTCCGGAGAGCATGTTTGGCCTCTGGGTGCTTTCTCTGAGCACACTTCCAGCACGAGGCCTGCAGGACGGGTTGTCTTTCGCTAAGATTAAAAAGGCACAGAGCCTGCAGAGACACCGATGTTTTACTTAAACCTTTGTGCGCTCAAAGGCGCTTCCTTACAGCTCCTAAGTGTTTCTCCGCCTTCTTTCTCCGGTTGTTTTGCCCTCTGGTCAGGCTTTTCCTCTCTGTACACCGTCTCCATTACCAATGCAGTTCCGCACCGTGTGTCTGAGCAGCACAGGCCGCGGGCTCTGCACTGGAGCGGGGCGTGGGAGGCCGCAGCGCTGCACACCGACCCTGAGGGGACGGGGGTCCCGCAGCGCCTCATTTCCAGCCGCCGTCGCGCCGAGCCCCTCGGCCAGCCGGTGCCGAGCCGCAGCCACCCATCCTCGCAGGCCGGCCGCCCGGCCGTGGCCTGGGGCGCAGGTGGTGCTGACGGGACCGAGCGGCTGACGGACGCCTCTCGGCGCCGCCCGGCAGAGCGCGACCGGGCGCGCCGCCGGCCCGGCAGGTGCGGTGCGCTGCTGTGGGGCGGGGCGGGCTCGCTTCCCTCGCACGACCCGGGCGGGCAGCGGGACTCGCCGGTATGGGCTTTTCCATGTAAGCCGTGCTCTGTCCTTGCTCGCGGCTGGGACCCCGGCTTCCCGCGCCCTCCGCCCTGGGCAGGGGCTGGTCTCCAGTGAATTCACCTTTGCTGCGGTGGGGATAACGCATCTTCCCCTGCCTCTCCTTCAGGGGACCGTTGAGGTCTTACCTTGTGCTCTCCAGCCGTGCGGCCGCCATTTTTAGCCCCTCAGAAGGGTCTCTCTCCCATCTTGGCACGTTGGCTTCCACAAGGTGGGATTCATAGCCTTTGGTGCTTGTACCCATTCCACTCCTTGTGTCTTATTACCTTTGTAACTTACACAGCCTGCTGCTGTTGGCGAATGGGCCATTTTGGGTCAGATTTGGGACCCGCTCCCAAAACGGCAGCGCGGTCATGGCTGTGAGGGCGGAGGCTGCGCCTGAGGTAACTGATGCGTGAGCCGTCCTTCTGCAGGCTTGCTTTCTGAATGGAAAGCCTAAAACCTGGTTTAAAACCTCTGATTCATCAGGGGAACAAACAGTAGTAAGGCCCAAGGGCTCAGAAACATTTAAATGCAGAAGTCCATGAGCCTGGGAGGAATCAAAGGTGCTACTGGATTCCTTTCAACTGTCGTGTAGGTGATGGCTGGTGCCATTGAGTCTGAAAGCTTTGAGGAGGAGCGGCTTCTTAATGAGAGAGAAACCATGACCTGGAAGCCCAGAAAAAGTGAGCCTAAAATAGTAGGACAAAACAAAGCAGGTGAGTAATTAAACTTATACTGTGCTTGAGGAAATATACCTAAAAGAACATGTGTAAAGCTTTTTGGTGATGCATGGGAAATGCCTCTTCAGTTACTGCGCTAAATAATTTGCATGTAAATAATCTGTGTATGCCTTGGTGTAAGAGTGGTTAATACTGCCAGAAAATCCTTACGTGTATTAAAAATCCAAACCTCAAAACACCCACAAAGTCCAAACCAGAACCAGAGCTGTGTTTTTTTCCAGCATACCTGTTTTTGTTTTAACTTCAGAAGGTAAACGTGGTGAAACAAAAGTGCTGGTTCCTTTGCCCTGTTTTAAAGAGTTATGTTTCAACAAGAGTCTGTGGAAGATCCTGAACTGTTGATGCAGTACATCCAGTGTTCCCAAGCATCTGAAACAGCACTGTAGTGATATTACATACGTAAAAAACTGCATGTATTATAGTTACATTAGTCAAAAAGTGCGTTTATATACCTGTCTGAATTACTGCATTCTAAGCATTTAATTGTTCCCGTTTAATTCCCCTTTCTGTTGGTTTTAGAATGTTTGCTGAAGAATATTCCAGATGTTCTTGATAGTGAGCCTGAAGAAAGTGAATTCTCTGATACCGCTCGCAGTGGAAGTGATACCGACGGCTCTCCTGCTCGTGCTGTTTGTGCGCATTCTGACCTGGAAGACTTGGATGGAGAAGTCTCCAGTACGTCCATGGCTGTAACTTACCCAGAGCTGCAAACTACTGCTGTGCACGAGGTGGAAGACTGGGATAAAGAGTTGGAGGATTGTAATCCTTACGGTAAGTACAAACTTACTGGTGCTTCATTTTGAGTTTTCAATAGTATGCCAGCAGCAGAAGGCTCTTTGCAGGAGAATGGTTTAAATAGCACCACATGTTCTATTTTGGCAAGCAACCTTTCTTCTTGTTGGCCTCGTGGATTTGTAATGCATAATTTTGTTGTCAGATACAGGATTTAAAGGCAGTGTTGTGAAATTAGCTTGAAACTCTTGCTTGAGCAATTGAATTCTGAGGGAATGGAATGGGAAGAAGAATTAATTGTATGTGTGTATTGAGCTTCTCTGGAGAAGCTCTGTCTCAGTCATATGTCTTTGTTATTCTGAAGTAAAAAAGAAGGGTACATGGAGTGGTGCATGGAGGAATTTAAGGGT
Source organism: Psittacus erithacus (assembly GCA_009867235.2). Lineage (NCBI taxonomy): Eukaryota > Metazoa > Chordata > Aves > Psittaciformes > Psittacidae > Psittacus > Psittacus erithacus. The sequence continues at coordinate 173,430 of WYDI02025289.1, read as the reverse complement.
TTTTTTTAGTGTAAAAGGAATTCTTCCTTGAAGAAATTCCATCCAGTCTCTACACTGTAACGTACCTCTGCAGCATGGATTTCTTTGGGGGGAGCAGTACAAGTGCTTAGTCTCCGAGTTTGGCTTCTTGTTGCTTTTGCTGTAGGCTTGGGGGGTTTTTTAGGGTGTTTGTTTGCTTTTGTGTTTCTTGAAGCTTGATCCTCTTAAGTGGTTGTGCCTGTAATCAGTCCCGTGCACAAAGGTGGCATTGGATGGGAGCAGTTTCATCCATATCTTTAGGGCTGTATTAATCCTCCTGTTTGTAAACTGTTTTACGGTGACTTGTGTTGAACTGGGAGTCTCAATCTTCCATTTGCCAGGCTGTGTTTTGGGGTAGATATGCAAGTGAATGGAGTTTAGCTAGCAGTGGCTGAGAACCTGCTGTGGGTTTGTTGGCGCAGAATGGTACCGTTTCCATTTTCTTCTCATTAATGTGTATCTTTTGTAATTAATACAAACACTCTTTTCTTTACTCAGGAAATATCAATTCTCAGTTTATTTTAAGTCCATAAATGGCTGTTGTGTGCTAGTTCCAGTGTTTGGTAACAGAAGGAAGTGGGAAAGTTTTAGCAGCCTTCCTTTAAAATCATTCTAATTCTAAAATGGAAACAGTAATAGTTTTTCATACTGGATAATCTGAGAAGGACTGTTTCTTTTTCAGATGTTTCCCTCTCTTCCATCCTGAGCTTTCCTTGTAATCTTTCATCTGCTCAAATTTATGGAATTTTTTTTTATTTTATTGCAATTATCACAGATTCTCTTATTTTCCTTTATTTAACTAACTCATTCCTGCCTGTGGCTTGTGCTGTTCAAATCTTCACAAACTAAGGCAGCTGTGATGATGGGATTCAGGTGCTCGTGAAGGATAACGAGTACAAGTTCCTGAGTTGTTAACTGCCACAAATGGAACTGGCCTTGGTTGGCTGTTTTATGGGTTTTTACAAGCTTTTGAAAGCTGTTTTCTTTGATGGCTTGTTTGACAGTGCTGCTGGAAGGCTAGCACGTGCATATAATGTGCTGGGGTCACTGCTGCCCCACACTCGGACCTCTTCATTTGCTCAGTCCTTTTCAGCGTCTGCTGGCTGGAAATCTTGCGCTTCTGTTGAAGGACTTTACCCTGGTTTTGTGCTAAGTTGGTTACCTGGCTTAATTCTAGCCTAGTGGAAATGGTACAGCTAGCTTTTACAGAACCCTACTCTTCCATGCTGTCCAGTGACCCAATTCTTAAAGGGTTTGGAGGGCTCCTAATTGGGATGTGGTGATGGAGACAGCAGGAGGGAGGAGGGGAAATAAAAGTAGTTATTTTGTGAGCCTTTTATGCCTGGAGAAAATGTAGAACTGCATGCGCTGTAAGGGCTGTGTTGGATGCTCTGAAACCAGGTGCAACACTGAGCCTTTGGCAAAACTTACTCTGTGGAAAGAGCCTTCCTTAAAATGAAGATGTTGCTAAATTCAGCTATTTGCTTTGTTTGTAGATCTAATTCATGAGTGCTGGCAGATCAAATTGAAATGGTTCACTGCAGAGTGCTGTAGACCTGCAAAATAATCTGCTGCACTACACCACCAGTTCTCTTCAGTATCTCCCATGCTTTAAATCTTTTCTTTGATCTTCTTTAGATGCTGGCGATTTCCACTGTGGAAGCTTTCAGGAAAATAATCCTTTGGCCTCATACTCATGGCAAGAGGATTCGTTTTACAACCCAGGCTGTCACCATGCAGCTTCTCTTGCTTTTACGCCACCATTTAGAATGACTGAGATTGGCCAGTTTGATGATGCTGATGAATGAGGTTGACCTTGGTCAGAACTAAGTTTGGCTTCTGAGTTGGATTATGTTCTTCACTGACTGAGTCACGTCAAGTCCTTTGGCTTGCTTGCAGAGTTCTGCATGAGGCCAGAAATGAACTCACCATCTCTAAAGTTCTGCTTAGACTGCATCCAAGCTGTTTATAAATTGACCACACTTGACCTCTGGAAATGAGAGTGTGGGTGCTAGCTGTAAGGAGTCAGTGCATTTCTGGACTTTTGTTTGGGTTTTTTTATCTATATATATTTATAATCTGTGTTGTTGCTAATTAATTTCTTGAGAGGAAGCATTTAACTTAAAAACTTCAGCTTCTCTGCCAGGCTTTGTCAGTTTTGACATGCTGATCCTTGTGTGTCTATGCAACTTGTGGTTTCCTTTCCATTTGATGCTGTCAGATGGTTTGGATGGCTGATGGCTTTAAAACCTCTTCCTCATTCCAGTTTCTCTGTTGTGTTTCTGTGTTGCCGTTTGTGATTCCCTGTCTACTGCTGGTATTAACAAAAAAACCCATGACAAATACGGAATGAGTTGGGTTTATTTTTATGTATTTCAGTACAAAGGAATGACAAATACGTGATACATGTGTGGACAAATGGTAGGGCCTGCTGCATCCAGTAGGAATGCTGGGTGCTTGAGACTGCCTCCCAGCAAAGATTTCTTCACTTCAGACCATCTTGTATATGGGCATATTATCCAGTCTTACAGTTGTCTTTATAACATTCTCATGTGACATTAGATGTGTAATGAAAAAAAATGTTTACACTTATGTAGTGTCTTCCAGTGTACAATCTTTGTCCTGCAAGCAGTAGTGCATTAAACTTCCTGATACTGCCAATGTATTTGTTTTGTTGTTTGTGGCAAATGAGGACATGAGAACACAAGATGCCTCTATAAAGTCTCTAAGACAGTAGCTGGGACTAGATGTGTATCCTTTCTGTCTTTTCTCTGGTGTTAAAAGAAGCATTCTCAAATGAGATGTGAAAGTGGATTGAGTGGCTGGTCACTTGAGTAACAATAATATTCAACTAATGGTCATGTTTTATTACTTCTCTCTGACGAGCTTCATGATGGCTTTGGCACAGACTGACTCTGGAGCGCAGCGCCCATGTTAGTATAGTCTCAAGCCAGGAGTTAATATTTACCAGCATATGAGTCCAAAATAATTTACACATCAGTTTAGAAGGAGCAAGTGAACAACAGTAATATGATTTAATTTTTTTCCTAGAGAGCGGAGGAGGGCAAGAACTTTGAAGAGTCTCTTCTGGTATCTTGCAGTTTCTGGTTATGTTTTAGTACCTAACAAAGAGTGGAAGCCTGGTGTTGAGGTTGCAAGAAATGTTTGTGTTCTGTGGGCTACTGGCTCTCAGAGAGTGCAGCTTTTTGAGTCTTGCATTAGTTAGAACATGCACTTGACACTGGAATAGAAGTGAGAATTGACTGTGCCCAGTTTACCAGGTTTGGGTATGTAGTGGCTTCTTTATCTATGTGGGAAAACAAACTATGAGCATGACTGTAAAAGACTCGTCAGCTAGAGTAAAATTGTTGATTTGCATTTATAAATGCAATATTAATAAATATAGATGGGGGTACGGATTACTGTTGAAGCAACAACACACCAGTAAATTCTAGATGTTCCTCTGGAAAAGCACAGATTGTTTTCTGAGCCTTTTAGGCTCCAGCTGCAGACGTCAATGCCCAACGCTACCCTGCAGAGGGCAGCAGAAAATTGTCTACCCCACTCAGCGTCTTCTCATCCTTCCCTGAGTTTCATCAGCGAGTGTGAGATCCGCAGGCTGGATTTCTAATGTTAATAGCAGTTTAGAGCCGTGTTCTGCATAACCCTGTTGTTCCCCAGTGAGTCTGATTCATGGCCCTGATTAGTTTCTCATTTTTTTTATTTCACTCTGAAGTTATACTTGCTGGACAGAAAAATTTCTCCCATGGCTGAGGAAGAACATCGCTTGTCTTCAGGCTTAATGTTTTTTGTATTGTGCTTGTGGGAGGTGTCCCACCGTATTTAATAAAGATGAAACTAAAATAATTCTGTGGAAACAAACCTGCCTTTTTAGGAATTGTTTTAAAAGGATAACCAAAAAGTCTTTGTAACATCAATCAGGATTATTTTCTTCCTGTGTGGTTCCAAAATTCTATCAGTACTGAAGTCTCCACATCATTTTGTTGCACTCTATAAATGAAGTTTGCTTTCTCAGCCTGTAATTGCAATTGCAGTCAGCCTTGTCTATCTCCACTGTGGTGTTATTAGAGGAGAAATTGTCTTGAATGGCTGCTCCCTGAGCTCTTTGTATTTTACATGATTGTAAACTTCAGAGATTTGTTTTCAGTTTCCCTTTAAGGTTAAAACTGACACCACCCCCACCAGTTTTGTTAAAAACCCACGAGGATTTTACAGCAGAGATGCATTGCAATCCCTGGGGATGCGCTGGCAAATGTAACTTCCTTGGTCCTGGCCCTGCTTATTAGGGAAGGGGCTTAATGTTAAGCTTGATTTGAATACTCTCAAACTTGAATGGGATTAGAAAACCAGATGCATGCTTCTCAGACAGAAAAGGTTTGAAACCAAGCTCACGGATTCCAGTGTTTTTGCACTACAGAGTGTTTCAAATTTCATTGTGAATCTTGCATTGAGCCTGTTTTGTGTTGACACAAGCGTGTCATTCTAGGCAAGAACACGTTACAGTTAAACCCAACATAAGGTAACACATGAGCCAGCAGTTCAAGCCAAGAGCATCAGCCCTTCAGCCTGCTCAGATTATTGGAGGAAGAGAGTCCTGTTACAAGACCAAGATGGTAGATATTTTACACATACAAGAAACACATTGACAATATATGAATCAGTTGGGAAATTTATCAAAGGTGTCAGAGATTCCTCAGTTTAAATGCATATACATCTCTAACAGGATTCCCCCCTTCTGTACCTACCATACAAGACAGCATTCAAAGGACAGAAGGCTCTACTGCGTGTTAATGTGCTTGCTGGGTTTATATTTTGGGGGGAGGCTTATTAGTGTGGCAGCATAATACAATGACTTAGCGTGGGTACAACTCTGAAGCTGCCCTTACTTTTCTTCTCTCTTCCCTGTTTTGCAGGTAGAGGTAATAATACGGCCTGTTCATTAAGTATTGCAAATACTCTGAGCAAGAAATCTTTTCTAAATAATGAAGTGTTAAAAACCAACAAAACTCCCAACAGAGTTTTTGCATTTTCTTTGAACAGGCCAGCAAATAATAAAAAAAATATTTGAGTGCATCTGTTGTTTCCTTTTAGACCTATAGGGAATGATTTGGAAGAGGAAATAATTGAAGGAAATGTGTTCATATTTCCTGTTGATAAGGTACAGCATGTAATTCATGTATCAGATTGAGACAGTGTTTCTTGTTCTTACATAACCATAAAATCCAGCCCATTTCAGAGCCTTTTAAAGACAATTACTGCTTGACTTGTTTTCTCCCATCTTGTAACTAGTGTGCTTTCACTCAGACTGAGAAAGTGCCTCTGCTGTTCAGGGTACTCTGGGTAATTTCACAGGCTAAGGGAAAAATGTGCATGGCAGCATCTCATCCTGACCATCTGCTGCTTCCAAAGACACCAGTATAAATCCCATTGTAACAAAGGTTATTTTGTAAAGCTAGTGGGTAAGAATCTGTAGGCACAGGAAAGGAACTTGTGATACTTACCTTCTGTGGTTCTGTGATGTAAATGTAGACATTGGAAGTGTGAGCATTAGAGGATAAAATTGTGGTGGAGTTATTAGTCCTGGGAGTACCAGCCACTCATAGTGCAGCTTCCTGGCTTGGCAAAAGAAGCGAACTGAAAAAAGCTGCAGAGCACACAGCCCTAATAACTGGTTTAGTGATGGAAACAGCTTCCTTGAAGCATTTGGAATAGCTTCTCAGCTGGTATGAACTCTTGCAGCTCACTACGCAGGCAGAAGTTCTGTCCCTGTATATCCTCCTATGCAATGCGTGTGTCATCTCTGAACTAAAGTTCATGTTCAGTGTGTCATTGCTGTGGATTTTATGTCTTAATATAATGGGCTTTCTTTACATTCATTGTAACTTTATCAACTTTCACGGACCCAAAAACATGCATGTGGCTCAATTTCTTATTTCTTTGCAGTTTGTTTTTTTTTCCTCCCCCATTGGTGATGGGCAATGTCAGGACATGTAGCTGAAATCAGCCTAGGAAAGTTAATATCTTGTAATTAGCTCTTCTTACAATTCAGGTCATCTTCAAATCTTCTTATAATTCAGCAGCTGTTAGTTCTATGGCCTGAATTACTTTAATCAAACCTTTTCTGATCTGCCTGCACTTAGACCTGGGAAACCTTTCCATTGTATAATGCAGTAATTTAAGACTGAGTTGTGTACGCAAGTTGTATGTATTTGTTTATAAGCCTGGTGTCTCAGTATATTGTTTTATTTCCGTCAATGGGAAGTGCCAGTTAATTCTGCTCAGTCCTTTTTGAGCTATTGGTTCCTGGTAAAATTTACATTGAGTGTCAGTCTGTGAGATGTGGAGTACCAGAGAATCCCAGTTCTCATAGTGCTGCTTTGCAGTTTTAATCAGTGTAGGTATTGTGGACTTGGGTTCTGACAGTAAGCAGGTTATTTAGTGTTTTTGTCTCTACCTCAGGAACTACTCCAGAACTTTTAGGTTCTCAGTGAGGAGTTCCTTCAGTTACTTAACACATATTAGAAAATATTTTGTTGGGTTTTGGTTATTTCATTGCAGATAGTCGTATCATTTCATCTGTAATCTTTGTCCAGACACAAACATGGATTTGTGAGTAAATGTGCAGTTATAGTACTGGCTGGCTACAGTTGGCTGGTAGTTGTGTAACTCCGTTTCAAGTGTTAGATGCTCAAATGCTTCTGGGGAAGTTAGTAGGTGTGACAGTGTAATTAAACAGGACCTACACTCCACAGCAGAGAGTACAATCTCCCTTTATGTAACTGGAATTCCAGAGGGTGAGAAAAAGTAGTTCATCTGAGCAGGTCTTCCAGTGGTGACAGTAGTATGGAAGGATTGGAGCAGTGAAGTCAGAGAAGCAGCTGATACTGCCAACAGAAGCATAGGCAACAAATCAAAATAATATATTAGGAGTTGTCTTGGTAACATTTAGGAAGAGTGGAACCTTGGTCAGCACTGGATCTGAATTAACTTCTAGCCTGGATAGCCTGAAAGCCAATGCTCTTTGAAGCCAATTCATATTGAGGTATTTGGCAGGAGCTGGTGGGGTCTTATGTGGATTCTCTGTAGGGAATTGGGGACTGAACCAAGTTGCTCCAAAAGCACCCTTTTTGTCAGGGGAGAAGCAGGTTACGTGTTTGGTCTGGTTTTGATATACCTGCAAGTGGGCAATGTTGGAAAACTGAGGAACCACATCTGCTCTGTAATAGCATATTTAGTGGAAGTAAAATACCTGTAGAGGACTAAAACTAGGAACGTTTAGATTTTATGCTGTGTGGAGCTATTAGATTTGTCTACTGAAGTCAGCAAGATTTCTGTAAGTCCAGTTACTGTAATTACTGTATTTACACTGGGTTTCATATAAAAAACCATCTGATACTGCATTGCAATTTAGAACCCCTCTTAAAATTCCCCTGGGGAGAAGGGGAAGAGTGAAGGGGGGAAATTAATATAGCTGCTATTTTAAACTTTTAGTGGGTATGTGTCATAGATCACATTGGTCATGTAGCCTACCCTTCTGTCCTCCAGGATAACAGCCAAGGAATTCTTGTGGCAGAAGAAATGCTTCTTCTGTATTGGTCTAACACATCTTGTAAGCTCTTGCTTCGCAGAAAAAAATAAAGCTCAAAATTCAGGTTTCATAATTAAGTATAAGCACATGAGGTGATGTACAAAGTAGTATGTGGAGTGTTGATCTGCTGGAACAAGTCCTTGTGCGTGGCAAGCGTGAGGAGGTCTGGGAGAACACGTCTGGTTCAGGAATCTCAGTTGCTGCTTTCTCCTTACGACAGGAGAAGAATATGTAAGGGAAGACTGCAAATTTTGTTTCTGCTGTGGTTAGTGCATGATATCACAAACTGAAGCAGGGCAGGTGGTAATCTGAAATGAATGCACAAAGGTGGAGCCTGTTAATAGCCGCAGTGCTAGTTCAGAAACCACCATTATTTTGTCTGCTGTCACTACTGTATTTGCTAGAATCTTAGACCCCTCTGCATTCTCAGTGTTATGTTTATCAGTACCTTCAGTTCCGTATTCTTTAAAAAAGCCATTATTTTCCTGGTCTGTAACAGCTTTTACCTTCTGTTTTTAGTTTTAGCTTTTCTGCATTGTTCATGCTTGATTGATTTGGCCTCTAACTCTGCTGCTTGTAGTCTGCCAGAAGTCTGGTCTGTTCAGTGGTATTAGTCAGATGTTATAGATAAAACCACTTGGATAAATGTTTCTTGGGCAGAGACTGCCTGTCTACTAGATAAGAACTACATTTAGTTCTGTTATTTGCACTTGTGTTAATAGGTGGAATGGATTTAATTTGGTCTTATGGAGAGAAGCAGGCAAACTTCTTCAGACAGATGAGGGATTTGATTTAAGGACAGGCTTTCTTATGTGGTCTGTAAAGTGCATTGTAGCCCTATAGGAGTACTTTGTGTGTCTGGTTCCTGCCTGCAATTCTGAACACTAATGATCGTGCTTCTAATTATGTACCAAGGTAAATTCTCTGATGAAAGAATAGGGAGCTTTATCATCTGTCCCATTAACTGCAGCAGGGTTTCTATTGTGCAAAGGAGACCTAATACTGGCAGTGAGGGGAAGCCCTTCTCAGGTGCACAGGCTGTGCAAGGCACCTTCCATCCATCTGCACCCTATAACTGATTAAAGGATGTATTGACTTCTTAAATCAGCCATGTCTTTGTCATTTACTTCCAGTGAAGCTCCTTCTGAAAAGGGAGTTGATGTGAACATCTTGCCAGTGTGTAGCAGTGTGGCTGTTTGGTATGACAGGACTGGGGAAACTGGTAACAGCCAGCCTTTGTGATCCTGACTGCTTGTAAACAAAAGGGCTAAGTTCACTATCCTGTTAATGGACTTAACTGCTCCATAATTGAGACTCCAGGTACTTGGGAAGAAACCTCTTTTGTTACATATCCTTTCAAATTTGGCTTAGTTATTCTTAGCTTACCTTGGTATTGGATATTGCTGAGGCTTTAATGCTTGCTTCTGCCACAATTCAGTCTTCAAGGCTTGACAATAGGATTTTTCTGGTTTCAGGGCTTGCCTCTATGGTGTGCGTTTCATTTTCTGCTTGAATTTCCCATTTTAGAAGTATTCTTTTCCTTTTTTGCCTTTTTTTTTGTACCTAGTGGCTGTTTCTGCCTGGGGTTAAATTTTTAGGTTTTGTTTCTACCTGTTGCAGTAGTTCTACCTGTAGGACCAACAATGGGTGCTAGCTAAAGAAAAGAAGAAATCTGTGCTCTATTATGGTAGCTTCCACCTTGTGTAATGACTTGAAGATTGTATCAACAGTGAGTGTAGGAGGGGGCTGAAATAGGTCAATATTGGGAGAACACAGGGTGTGCAGGAGCTGTGCTCAGTTTTACAGCTGGTGCATGCTTCAAGGTTGACTTAATTCCTTCCTCTTTAATTGGAGCCTCGCCTTATAGAGCCGAGAGCTTTCCCATCTCTAGTTTATAGTGCCTTGTATCCTTTTTTTGCTGTACTTGCTATGTTAACCACAGACATGACACTGATGTGAGAGGGATATTTATTTTTAGCACTTCTCTTCCCATGGTTAATCCATGCAGGTTCTGTTTGACCATTCAATGCTATTTTAATGATGTAGGAACAGCTGTTTTCTCCATGTCTTATCAAATATCCTCCATGTTCTAATAATAACGAAGAGGTTTCTTTATTCCTGGCTATTCCAAATTCCCACCAGAGGGATCTCGTTGCATCTCTTCTTGGGGCTGCAATCTAGGAATGGGCACTTGTGGCTGGCTAGATAAGATTCTTTGGTATAAAAAATAAGTCTAAGGATTTAGCATTTATTTTACCTTGAGTCTATCATTGCATCTAGGATGACATTTAGGGCTGATATTTATTTTTTTTTTTTTTTAAACAGCTCAGTGGTTTTAACTGTCTTCTTGTTGCTTTGGTAAAATGACAAGTATATCAGTGTGCTTTGCTGTCAGCTGCTGTAGGAATGATTTAATTAGACTGATTTCTGTTTTCATTAACACTACCATTGACTGTGTTTTAATGCTGCTGTTCACAGATTCTTACTTTGTGATCTTTTTCCTATATATTTTCTCTCATCCTTTTTGTTGCCTGTTTGCTGGCACAGAACTGGTGCTGTAGCAAATGTTTAATTTTATAGGAGGTTTCTAAATGATATCTGTCAAAATACGGCATCTGCACCCCTGTTAAATGGTGTCTTTTATTTCTTTTTCTGTTAAGTAAGATGCACATGATTTAACTTGTCTTTCAGGTGGTGTAGTGATGCCATGTTGATTGAGAGAACCTGCCATACCTGACCTCTCAGCTCCATGGTCCCACCAACAAGTAGGGTAGCATGAACTAGTGCTCTACTAGACAACTAGTACTCCAGGATGAAATTGTACGGATAATGACAGTGTTGGCATAGCTTGATAGACCAGAACAAAGAATGTGACATATGCCAAATTCCTTCTGACCTCATATTTTCACTGCTGATATTTTTGACTGTGGATTTTTAAATCATTACACACTTAAGGTCTGACAGAGATGTGTGTTTTCAGTGGAGAATTTCTTCTGTGTAATAGTTGTTGTAATTATCTTAAGAAAGTTCTGGGTTTCTGAAATAGTTGCTTGTTTTCAAGCCTTCTTTCAGTCTGCAGTATACAAGAGGGGAATGCAGGTTATTCTTAGACATGGAAACTTATTCTGCTACCGAAGTGCCTCATCAAATTCACTAGTAGCATGTCTTTTCTTGCTTAGCAATCTTCTCTTCAGCAGTGAATTCCAGAAAGCCTTTTACAGGTGGATTTCATTCTGATCTAATGTTCTACCATAGCTCAGAGTCAGCTTCAGTCATTAACCTATCCATGCAGCTACATACTTTTAAAATAACTTGGCTATTGAACAGCATTTGAGAGACACAGTTTCAGCTGCTTTTAACTTAGGAGTTAGTGCCCCCAGAACATTGCCTCTTCTGTCTTCTGAAAAGTGAACATTTGCAAACACTTCACTTGGTTTAAAAAAAGAAAAAAGTAGCTGTCAAGGGCAGTAACAGCAGAAGTAGAACCCATTTAGCAAATTTTCTTTGTCAAGGCTGATCTGAAAATTATATTTGGAAGGTAGCTATGTTGTGAATGGTTCAGAGACCACTGCTAATAAACATGACTAGGTTCATGTATTGAAGATACGGGTCTGCTGGAAAAAAATGGCTTGAGTGCCAGTCTGTGATTTTCCAAATTAAATATCTATTAAAATCTGTAATGAACATTACGAGGTTCCTATGGTTGCCAAAGCTCCCTTAGTGCCAGGGCTGCCGTACATTTCACTTCAAAGAAGAATCAATTTTTTCCCCATTCTTTCAGTATAATCAAATAGAACTTTTGAAAGTGCTGTTAATCTGCATGCATTAGTGGGTGGAACTTGTTGCCACGAGGACTCATTAAAGCTGGCAAATATAGCTGTTCCAGAGGCTTTTGTTTCATAACATCTTTGAATGAAATCTCATTAAATCTCTTTCTTCATCTCTGTACTGTAGGGCAGAGGTGGCCATCCCTTGGCTGGGAGGACAAGTACAACTCTCAGTGGCCTACGGAATGTGGGTAAAGCTCTAACAGATACTACAGTGCGTTACTAAGACAATGTGTAGTCACACAGTTGTGTTTACATGAGTGGCTTGTGCCCACTTGTTCTTGAAACTGGTCTTGCACTTCTGAATGCTTCTGCTGTGAAGTACAGCCTTGACTAGTAAATGGAAAGGTTAAGAAGGAATGACTCTTATGGTCAAGATATGTCAGTATTGTTTCCGCTAAAGCTGCAGGTACTGCCACCATCAGCTCATTATTGCAGGATGGAAAATACAACTTGCTACTTGTAATGTGAAGGGATGGACATAAGCCCCATGGTGAGATCCTATTAGACAATTCCTGGGCAGGTTTCCTCACTGAGCTCAATCGATGCTAATGTTAGCAAGGTTATAAAAACAACACAGAATGAAGCTGAGGCAGTAAACTGAGGGATTTTGTTCTGTCATTCTGGCATCTGGGCTGCATTGACAGCACGTCTGCCCAGCAAAGGTCAAAGGTCAAGTGCTCGTGACACTGCTTACTGTTGTTAGGAATTGTTCCCTTTATATCAAGCACAAGAGTGTATGTTTAGGCATTTCCCAGTGTGTCCTCTGGGGTTATTGTGCAAAGACGACTTGTTTTGACCATACATTTTCTGCATACAATCAAAACTTCCTTATCCAATGTGGAGCTTCTGCTTATGGTTTAAACCTGTTTTTAACATGCACATTTGTGACTGTGTAAATAACTAATGGAGAGAAAGTATTTGCTGAATTAAGTCTGTTTGCTTTAGAGCTGCAGAGATGTGGCCTTCCAGAAGACAGTCTGACAGGATATGTGATTCCTGGTGACATGATTCTCTGTTCCCTTCCTTGCTGTACTGGCTGATGTGGGTTAGGCTGATACAGCTGGAGGGATGTGCAGTGATGCCTTCCACCATGCTGCATCCAGGTGGAGGAGGATCTCTAATGTACCTCTGATGGCCAGATCATCGATTTACATGTACTCTGGGAATACCTGAAGTGAAGATGAAAAGCAAGTGATGAGGTAACATTGACTGCAAACTTCTGTTGCAGCTTGGCTTTGTTTATAAAATCTCCTACCCCATATGAAACTACATGTTTATTTCAGATGAAATATGTAGGTGGTGACTATACCAACCTTCCTGAGGTTTATGAGGAGTTAATGGAATACTTCTCTTATAAGCCTTTGATACCTGTAGGTCCATCTGCTCTGTAAGAGCCTTTGTGCGCTTTGCATGCTCTTGAGTTGGAGTAAGAAAAATCCATATAATTTTGTACATAGAGGAAAGGGATTAAAATTGCCACAGTATCCATATCCCATTTTTTTATATTAAAAAAACAGGGAACTAGTTATTTAAATCCTGCAAACAGTTTTGAAGCAGCTGAAAGCCTTCACAGACCTGCCCCATGCAGTCAGGATAGCTCTGTGTGAAAACAAAAAGATTCTATGTGCACCTTTATGATCATACTTTACAAGAATGTGCTCGGGTACATCAGGGCATGTTTCTGAGTGAGCTTGTTCACCAATACCAGTGTGTTTCACAGTTCAATTTCTGGTGCTTTTGAGTGTGCTGCTTGCACGCATTTTGAGGCTTGGCAGCATGGTGTGGTTGGAACAAATGCACTGGATTGCTAGGGGAGCAGCTGTGCCCATGCTGTGCAGGTTGGCTCTTTCCTGGCCATCAGCCTGACAATTTCAGTCCAGTTTTTAATGGGCTCCTGGGGCTTCCCTTCCCCAGTTTCTGTTCAAGCAGAGTTTGGCACCAGTCTTCCCAAGTCCATAGCAATGAAAAGCTCTATTTTTAGCTGCCGACTGTACAGAAATGTAGTGACAGGAAAGAAACAAACTGGACAGGTGAGCGCTAAAATAGCAGGAAGGGGCTATCCTTAGAAAAAGTCTGTAACCTGCCTTTTGTTCTGTCAAATTAGGAAGTGCAAATTACAGCAACTGTGGCTCAGACTTCTCTGTAATCTTTTCCAGATTTTGAGACATTGACAGTTTTAATTAAGAGTGTTTTGTTTGATTCCTTTTGCCTTCACAGCTGAGAGTGTGCACAGGCCTATGCAGGTTTCGACAGCAATCCTGCGGGGGGTTGTTTTGAAATGCAACTTGTTAGTCATTAAAAAAAAAAAATGAAATAAATATTATGAGGGCTTTTCATTTTCATTCCTCTTTGGGAAGTTTCGAGATCCTCTCTTACAGAAGTTATTTTCAGCAGTTTCTTGTGTTTCAAACCCTTCATCTTGTAGAATATATGATTAAACTGTTAACAGTTGTCACTTGCAGTGATCATGGGTTAGTGATCTCATCTGTTTGAAGTAGAAGAAGCTGTTGTGTCTCACAATGTTAGTTTTTTAACAGCAGCTGTTGGAACAGTTGGTAAAGGTTGAAGCACTGCGATTTAAATGGTACAGATGTTAGATTTTGGTAGTGAGAAAGGTATTCAGTACCTTTCTGTGTATCCTTCAAGGAGTTATGAGTATTATTCTTCCATGCAGCAGGTGGAGACAAAGACCTGATGAATTTTATAATGTCTCAGACTGACTTTATTAGGTATGCTTGGTCTCTCTTGGCTTTTGGTATTACTAAATTCCTTTATAAAAATAGCAAATATCAAACAATCCTGTTCCAAAGGCTGTTGATTATGTTTACATCAGGTGTCACAGTTCTTTTGTTGCCTACTATTGATAAATTGGTTCTTCCAAATATAAGGTCTGATTTGGAGATGGAGGAGATACCTGTGAAACCTTCCTTATGCAAGTTCAGATCTGTCTTAGGCCCAAAAATTCGAAGGTCAAAGCACACCTAGCATTGACTTCAAGTTTGAACGTATCCAGAAATTCCCAGTGGTGTAGGAGTTGGATCTCTGTGCAGGCAGGAGGATTGAGGTGTGTTCTGCTGCTGTTTATAGAGTGAATGTGTGTGTACAGAGGTTTATATAAATCCTGTGTGTGTGTTCACAGGTTGGTGTTTGTGTGCTTACAGCATGTTTGGCAGCACACAGATTATGGCCTTGGCATCCTGCCTCTGCCTGAATTTATCTGAAACCTGGGTGTAGTGTGGAGTAGTGAGAGCACTTTATGGTGTAATCCATAAAGTGGGAGAGATGGTTTATTAGCTTTTCAGAAGGAAAACGGTTTCTCAGATCCATTGATTGACTGCTTCAAGTAAGAAATAATCTGTAGATATATTTTTGTTCTTTCTCTCCTGGATACCGTTTATACTGGCCTGGTAGATGCTTCCTTGATAGAGGAAGTCTCTGCCATATGCATAATACCACATGAACTGAAGTTGATTGAAATAGTAATGGATTTCCAGGTACAGAGGTGGACTTCTATATATATAACAGTGCCGGGGATGTTTCTTCTGTTCCGTTGGGTGCAAAGCAGGTTTCCTTTGTAGAGAAGGCTTTGTCACGCTTGTCCCTCGTGCTCAGCTAAGGTTGCACTTAACATTAACCCCTGTGATTTCAGCAGATGATGGAAGGATTCCCTCATCCTGTGATCTCAAACTGGCCTGTTGAAACTTTCTATGCTTCTTGAGGAGCAGAGGGTTTAGCTAGTGAGGTGCCTTCATGATGGTGTAGATGCAAGAATGCGAAGTGGATTTTAACTTAGCAAAGAGGAAGTGGAGAGGAGCCCACATGTTGGGGTGGATCAGATGATATGAACTCAGAAGCCATTTAAACAAACCCTTTAAGAATGGATTTCTTGCTGCTTTGAGGCTTGAGAAGAATTGCTATCAAGTGCCCTCTGTTCCTCATCTGCCTGTGAGGAAGAATGCTTGCCTTTTGAAAAGCGATACTTGGGATTAAGTTTAAAGCAGGAGAATGAGCTTTTCTCTGTTTAGTTCCTCATTATGCCACATAGTTTTGTGCATATAGGACATACCTTTTATTTTCGCTGGACTCCTTAACTGGAATTCTGACACCTCCTCTATCTCATGCAGAAGAATTGTGCATGGCCTGATTTTTAATTCATGGGCAGTATATGCTATAGATGGTCAGAGTGCATGTTGTTACTAAATACAGCTCAAATGAAGAGTAGTTTTCCAGAAGCAAGCCAACACAGGCTTTGGGAGTAGCTGATAAAGATGTGCAGAGTCAGAGCCTGCTGCAGTATCGTTTCTGTTGTGGTGATGTGGGTGTTTTGCAGGGCATCTATTTGAATAAATCAAAATATCCTCCAGTAACAGTAGTGGGAAACCTCAGGATGACACACAAGTGGTGAGTGTATGTATCTTGCCACTAGTGATGCACAGAGCCTGTCTTTCTAGTGTCATTCAAGTAGAGGCAGAGGGGAATACTGAATTAGAAAGTCTGAACATCTCAACATTGCTTTAACTCTCAAGGACAGAAGCAGCACTTGGCTCTTCTCCAGTTTTGACCTACTGAGCTAATCACAAGGATTGAACAGAAATCCTGACTTGAGCAATAAATGATGACAGTGAGTGAAGGTACAATCAAGCAACAATGTTACTGCTTGGTAGAAGGATTACTTTTGTGGGTCTCAAAGTTATGGTTCATCAGGGTTTTTTGTATGCTTCTTTAAGAGCATAATGTAATTTAGAATGTCAAGATCTGTGTAATGAACTGAGTTAGATCATTAACAGACATAAACTATTATATTCCTGAGGCTTGTGGCACTACTCCCAGTAAATCCAGCACAATGCATCTGCAGCTAGGCAGGGCTGAGAGCGCTGGAGAAACTGTGCTTTTGATGTACCCATCTGAGCTTTGCTAGACTGAGGAAAGATGATTTTGAAGAGCCCAGGGCCAGATGGGGATGGTTCAAGTGATGGACCATTCTCTGGCTCTATCTACCTGCATCGGTTCTTTGACCACCAGATGCTACTTGAAAGATGAGCTCTCTAACCGAGTTTGTGTAAGAGCACCCATATTCAGTGCTCTTCTGGGCTGTACAGAGGATGTTATATGAAGCGGGGATGTTTGTAGCTTTCGGATTGAACGTGTGAGACCTCCCCCTCCGCTGTACTTCATCTATTTGCTGAGGCTTCCCTTCTGTTTTTCCTTAGCTCTGAAGAATAGGTGGGGTCTGTAGCACATGTTTGCCTGAAACTGTGATCTTGCACTCCAAAGAGAACTTGTGAATTCTTGCACTGGGTTATACGCCAGGGAAGCTGGAGAGAGGTGGGTTTGGTGAGGTGTGAGTCTGATCACAGGCTATGTGGACTTTGCAGGCTCCCTGTGGTACTTACAGTCCTGCTGAGCGCTGCCAGGGTAGTCAGAGCATTGCCTGGGTACAAAATCTCTTGAACAGGTGAATTTAAAGGGGTGCCTAACTGTGTTTTGGACAGATCTTGCCTCTAATCCATTGGTTTGTTTAATTAATGTGAGAGAATAAGCTGCCTTTTGTGTATCCTTTCATTCTGCCTGTCGTCTTTATGCAGATTCAGTGCTTGGCTGGCTTCTGAGACCCCATACAAAGGCGTAAATCCTGCGGTTTGAATGCCTGTGCACTGGAGAACAGACATTCACAAGTTATTTAGATGAACGTACAGCTTTATGAAGGGCTTTCCAATTCAAGCTGGTGGCCTGAAAAGACAGTACATCACTGCTTGACTAGACTTAAGGAAGAAATCTTCAGCAATACACTGTTTGAAATGTGTAAAGTAAACCCATTTAATTTATCCCTCCACTTCCAAACAATAATACAAGATTAAGAACTTATGTGTTTGCTTTCGTTTGGGGCTTTTTTGTCCCTTACAGGTGAAGGTGGCTTTTATAGCACGTTTTCTGGAATCAAGAAGATAACAGAAACTCTGCTCTTTACATGTCCTTATTCATGATTCTTAAGTTAATTGTTTGAGTCTTAACAGAAATTACAACTACAAAGTTAAAAAACAATAGATGTAATGAAACACCATTTAAAGAATTTAAATGGCATTCTTCTGTGGTGTTAAATATTTCATACAAAAGCGTAGAAATGGATCAATGTAAACGCCATCCAATTTATTGTTTTTCCATATATGAATTTCCCTTATGTTCCCCTAGAAAGGGCATGTACATAATTTATACGTTCTGTATCAATAACAAGTGTAACTGCTGAGGAAGAAAACCAAATATACCAACTTGCTGGGGGTTTTCTTGTCACTTACTAAAAAATGCCCTTGGAAGTGGAAGGATAAGGAATGGTATGCTGCATTTAATTGCATCTTTAAGGATGGCGTGTGAATAATATCTGGTGGGCTTGAAAAATGAAGCTGCTGTAGCCACAAATGTTATGTGCTGACGGTTGGAGCTGAGAGGTACAACCAGAACACAGAGCTGAGGCACTGGGATGGACACAGCCTTTCATCCCAGTATGTAGTTAAATGTTACTGTTGGCTTTGCTGTTTCTGCTAGCTTACATTTAAAGGATGCAGACTGCTCTGGAAGGAGGAATGAAGTGTCTCAAGTGGCTGGAGGGAGGCTTCTTTGAAAGTTACTGGATTTTTTTGAGGCAGCAAGTAAGAGGGCAAATACAGTGTTAACTTTGAAGGAAGTAAGTTTCATTTGTGTGCGTTGTTTTATTCCTAAAGGGTCAAATCCTTAGAGATCCTGAGGACTAAGTGATTTTTGATAAAATATTCTTTTGTAGATTGAACATGAAGCTGCCTTGGGTTTTCTTCTCCAGACAGGCCTAAGATTTGTCTCTGTCTTTGACAACTCTAGTTTGGCTCAAGTTATTTATCAAGCTGCTTTATAATGTCTGACTCGAGTGTATGTAATATTTGCCTAAAAAGTGTGTTTTGGTAATGAAAGACCTTGCTTGAGGTCTCTGCTATTAAATCTTTGCTCAGGGGCAGGGAGAGGTTGGGAGGGTTTTGGTGAAGTTAATAAAACGTGTGGATTAGTGAAGTGCTGATGAGTGAGGTTCTATTGTTGACAGCAGCATTCCTGCCTTAGCTGAAACCCAGATGGAAAGCTGTGTGCCCCAATTGTGGAAAATGGTTTATGTTGCTGGTTTGCTGTAGTATGTTGCTGAGGTTGCAGCAAAGTGAATCTTACCAATGTCTTGAAGTGTAATTAACTCTGTTGTTGGATGTAAATATTTGAATACTGCTCATTCGGTCTCTACAGGGGCCTGTTTAAAACACTTCTTGCCAAAGAGCTTGAAGGCCAGTAGGAATGTATGTGCATTAATAAACTCCTCTTTGTCTTGGACTTGATCCAGAGCTTATAGAGGGCAAATGGGAAGATCTCATCCTATCTGATATATTTACAGTAGAGCTCAGAGCACTTGATCAAGGCTTCATTGTGCTGTCATTGTGCCTGGGGTTTAGTTTAGGTATGAAACAGAGTGCAGGACATGGACACAGCAGGGAGAAGGATCCAGGGCACTGGAAGGGCTGAGGCAGAAAAACTAAATAATGTTCATCAGAGGAAAAAGTGGACTCATGCTGATACATTACATAAAAACAATGGCTCTTTTTAAGGTATAGAGCTTCCATTTTTTGTTCCCAAGCATCAGGTTAAATGCTCAGAAGTAATGTTGGTCAGACCAAAACTCTCAGGGAAATAAAGTTATTTTTTTTGCAATCATCATCTTTTTTTAGGGTGAAAAAATGTGCTTTCTGCCAAAAGCTTTGTTTTTAAAAAGAAAGTACTGTTTTCTGAGATCTGAAATACCTCTTTCAGAATAGAGTGTGCTTCTGTTAGGAAATGTTAAATTGCTCCCAGGGCGTTTCGTGTTGTATTCTCTGGGGCTGAGCTCCGTTGTACACCTATTTTCATCCTGTTCCCCATGTCTGAAGACTCTGGCCCTGCCTGCTTAAGCAAGTAGAACTGTGGCAGGGTAAGAATGCAGCCATTCAGTAGCAGATTGTCAGCTTCATGGGCTCAGGCTACGGCTCCCCTAAGATACACTGGCAGCATTTCCAAATGAAAATATCTCTTCTGCCAGAGGGGATTTTTCTGTTTGATGGCAGTTTGGATTTTCCCCAGCAATGCCTTTCTGTCTGTCTGCAGCGAGCTCTGCTCCTGGGCAGCTTCTGCAGCCATGAACCTGAGCAGGATTCTGCAGTAACTGCACAATGAGGGAAGCCTCAGAGCCCAGACAGTGCTGGGAACTGGGAATCACACTTTCATTATGCTTCTGGCTTGCTCCAGTAATGTTCTTGGTAATTCAGTTTAGCCTGTGTTCATGTTTACCCCTCTGTAAAATAAGCTGTAATAATGACACTTGGCTCCTGTGCATGTTAACACATTCGATTATTTTCTGTCAAAGTACCTTGGGATCCTTGGATCTTAAACCACTGATTATTCCTGTTAATGGTATTATCCACCTCAGTCTTCAGCTCCCTGGCAAAGCTGCAGACAGAGGTAAGCAGCATGTTGGAGATGTTTGCCTGTAGCTTTGAAACCGCTTATGAATTAACTTTTTGTTTTCTAAGGTTGTGTGCTCCGTATCTGCAGTGAAAACAAACACCGAGATCAAAGAGTAAATAAACGTTCACTCTGAAGAATTACAGTGTAAAAAGTCAAAGTGGACAAGAGGTGGGAGACAGGACGTCTTGTTCTTCCTTGCAGATTGACAGCTGAGGCACAGAGACAGAACTTTCTCAGTGACGCAGAGCGGAGATAACTGAGTGCAATTCTGGGTCATTCATCCCAGCACTGTGGTGTCTTTCCTCTCTAGCCTTGACTAAAACAAACCTTACCTTTAAGCCCCTTTTAGTTCTGTAATAGAGAGTTAAGTGGGGAGAGAGGAGGAAAAGTGAGAATTTGTATTAGCTTTAGTTTAGTGTGTAGGGATAGACTTCTGTCCTGTTCTCCGTCAGATCATCATGGAGAAGTAGCTAGCTTGGCTGGAGGAAATTAATAGTTTTATGTGTTCAAGTAGCTACTGTGTCATGCCCATGGGGGGCTTTGTGAAAGCAGTCTGAGTGAGTACACTAATCCTTGTGGAAAATCCTAGGATTAGGCTGATGGTCTTAACAATGTGCCACTGCCCCTTCCAGTGTGTGCATGACTGAAGATGAGAGGATGCATTTCTTCATTTTGCATATACAGTGTCTGTGAGTTTAAATATTTGGGCAACTTGTCAAATAACTGCTGTTGACGTAAACCATTCCTGTGCATCGGCAGCAAAGAGAATGGGAGAGATCAGTTCATTTTTAGCATTTTGTGTCATGTCAAGAAAAGTAGAAATTGCTCATCCCAAAAAGGAAGGAAGCTTTGCTTTAATGAGTGGTGGTTGGTTGGTACACTAGCAAACATGTCTTTCATCTCCTTCCAAGGTGTCACTGGATGCCAGGTACACATCTTCTTGACTTGCATAACTATACACTCCAGCTCATTAATGATTCATTTTTTTGCAGCTATGCTCCTTCACTCATAATACCTCTGGTGTGAGATAACTTGCTGCCAGAACTTTGAGCACAGATTTAGTCAAGACTCACAAACTGAGGCTTTAAGCACACAGCTGGGGTGGTGCATGTGAGTCTTGGATTGTCTGGTGAGCCTTGCAGTGTCTCTAGGAGACTTACCAGTCAAACCACTACATCTGTTTGGTTGCTCTCTACTATTACTTTGGTGACAGTGAAATTGTCTTTGTTTCCAGTTGAAGGAAAAGTTTTGCTAAACTGACTTGCTTTAAGTCTGATCCACAAAGGTGTTGAGCTCATGGGTGTTGCCTTTAAGAGCCAATTGGGTCATCATCTAATGCAAAATTTTGACCCTGGTGAGTTGATCTTCTCAATAGATTGTTACCTGTGTCATGCTAAAGCCTAGGAACTGACAATGATACAGTTCTGTCAGCCCTGTAGAAATGAAAGTATTAAAGAGCTGACCGTTCTTAAACAGACCAGACTGATTTAGTCTGGGGGAAAAGGATGTTGCTTGCAACATAGTGAATGCTGCAAGTGTTGGAAGTGGTGATTTAGTGGCACTCTTTTGTTTTATAACTCTATGATGTCTTAGGAAAACAGCAGCTAAGTGGAGCAGTGGTGGAAAAGGGAAGGATGAGTGTAGCTCAGCAGCGTGGGCAAGATGAAAAGACATTCCAAAGGGAAGAGTATCTGGAGGATAGTCTATGGCATGGGAGACTCTGGATACAGATCATGCCTTCTGGAGAAACTGCAGTGGAAATCTCTCTCTCTAGGGGATCAGTGCAAGATAAACTCTGCTGACAATCTGGCGTGGAGCTACTTAATTTTTCTGTCTTACTAATTTTTCACTAGGAGCAAAGCATTACAAATAACATTTTATGGGACTGACATGGAAAGGTTGCTTTTCATAGTAAATTATATATTTAGCTTTTTCACGTTCATGCATAAATTCAGCATCAGGCTGAAGATAACTGATTTTTTCCCCATAGTAACTTTTTCAGGGCAGTATGTGCAAAAAGATGAATGCTTTCAGAGACACTATGAAAAATTCTCCTGTGAGGGTTTTTTAAGGTTATGCTGACTTCTGAGAATGCAACTTCTGGATTAAGAGTAAGAATCTCTGAAGTAGGAGTTTTCTATAGGAGTGACTCACAAAGCTTTTTGGAGACATTTATCCTTGTAGTAAATGTGAGTCTTCAGTACGTACTCTGCTTCTGATCTGTGTGGCTCCACACCATGAATGTGTTTGAGATCCCTCTGACAACTTCACCAAATGAACATAGGTGCAGACCTGGTAAATATGAAAAAAACCCCAAAACCCCAACAAAACCAAATGACAACACTATTGAGTCCAGTCTTGTGTTTTGTGGGACTAATGTGGATTATGTGGCTACTTGCCTTTTTCTTCCTGCTTCTGCTAGAGAAACTGAACCATTAGACTGTGATCTGAGCCTGATGCGGGACAACCCAGAGCCCAATATTACCTTAATCCATCAACAGCTGTAGTCTGTGACACAGTGGTTCACTTCTTGATTGTGGAAATCTGTCCATTTTCTTCTCTATTCTTAAAATGAAATAAACCAAAAGATATTGGTGACTGTGCAGCTGCAGAGGTGGGGTTTGCGCTGCCACAACACTCTGTGAAGAGCTCCATGGAAAGCTTTCTGGTATTGAGCATTGCTTTTCTTGGTGCTAATAAAATCAGGTACTCAGGACTCTGCAAGCTGCAGTGTAATTTGAGTCTGAATTAAGGGGAAGACTGTCTCTACCACCCCAGCAGTCTAACAGGATATTAAAGCAAATGTAAATGTAATGTCTTTTTAAGCTCCTTTGCTCAGCTAAATGATGGAAGGGGCTGGTTTGTGTAGAAAGGGCTCTGGCCCTTTGAATTTTCAGCTCTTCTGAATTTGCAATTTTTCCTTTTCACACGAAATTGCATTTTGTGAATGCCCATGAAAAATGTCAGAGGAGCAGCGCACAGATCCGCTTGTGCTGGCAAACTATTTCTTCTTTTAAATTGCATTCTCTAGCCTACTTCTGCAAGGGTGTGAGTCTTTTTTCAATCATACTCATCTGGCAGCAGCTTCATCAGAGTAAAATGTTCATCTATGCTTTTGGATGGTGAAAACTTGCTCCTTGCTTTGATTAAGGAAGCGTTGCCATTTTCTCTTTGACGTGCACTTACTATCATGTCAAGAGGAATGGAGAAGCACTGATGCCTCTGCCCTGCTTTTGAGGCTCATTGCCATGCTTTGCAGTTCAGATTCACCCATTCATAACCAAGAGACTCAGGGAGGCTGCAGAGCCTCATATGCTGCTTCCTGAAGTTTTGATTGTGCTTGAGCATGCATCAAGAGTTGTATCAGGAGCATGTTTGTAGTAGAGCTGCTGACCTCCAAGCATAGGGTGAGTCACTTGAAAGAGTTCATCACAAGCTTGTCCTGTTTACAGTGAGTCCTGTGTTGCCAACGGCTTAGCCATGGCCAGCTGAGGTGATGCTGTTCTCCGATGGCCACAAGTGGATCCTAACCTTTCATCTCTGAGATGGAAGTTTTCATTCTGTGTTTTCTACCCATAGTTTCAGTACCTCAGGAGATGCTTTGGAGAGAGATTTCTGAGGAATCCCTAGATGACCAAGTAGCTGACATTCCTGTTTTCAGTCTGAGCCCTTCACAAAGTGCAAATGGGCACTCTCCCTCATCTCAGTGAGATGAAGTGACTTGTCAGCTTTCAGGAACTTGTGTTCCAAGTTACCTATCTATTCAACTGAAGCTCCAGCTTCTTTCTTCTACCTATTTTTAAATTACTCTGCATTTATAACTGTGTTTTGATGACTCTCGCATCCTGTAATAAACTGCTGTGAAACTCCCTTTCATAGGAGGTTGCAACTCAGCCTTTTTCAGGTACTGCATAGTTTTAGAAAATGCTTTGGCTGGTGCAGCTGTGTAAACCAGGATTTCTGCCTCTGCATCTTAACAGAGTTCCTTTATTTATTGCTAATTCTGGGCACATAAATATACTGTTGCTTTTAGTGACATGGGGACTGTGCATTTCAGGCTGACACGAGCTTCTCTCCTGGCCCCTCAAGGTCCTGCCGTTTTGTAAACAGCTCCATTTCAGTCTGAATTTCTCTGTAAAATGAAAATAAATGAAACCAGTTTCCTACCTGGTTTTGTTTATGCTGTTTGTTGAAACTCCCAGGGGATTGCACATAGCTGGTCAGAAACACACTGTCAGGTGGCCCAGGCTTGTCCAGTTGTTGTTATTATTATTACTATTAATTCATTTATTTTTATTATTTCCCATTAGGGTCGTGGGGGGATGGGGAAGCTAAAGAGAGATTTAATGCAAGTGGCGGGGAGGAGATCTACTTCTCTTCTGTGACAGCTCACATTTTCCTTTGTGTTCTTCCAGGGCTGTGTTCAAAGTTCTTATTTGGACTAATCAAGATGTGGTAGCTAGAGCAAAGTTCACCCGTCATGGAAGATGCCAAATGCTTTCAAATTCATTGATCTCAGTGGAACAGGAGGGAGCGGAGCCATCAGCACTAGCAGTTCAGTTAAACATTTTCAGGCTTTAAAATGGGCTATTAGTCTTGGCTCTGGCAGAGCTCCCGCAGATGTCAACGGTGTGTGATATGTCCCATAAAGTGCAACTTCTAGGAATCCTTTTTTTTCATGTGCAGGATGCATCAAGGCTCATGTTCTGTTTGCATTTAGTCTGATGATGGCTCAGAATGTGTTAGAGCACATTTCTTTGCTCACAAAGATTTTGTGAGCACACAGGCAGTTTCTGGGCTAATGTGATTACCTTGAATCAAAATACAGCTGGGCTCTTAGGTGCAGAGGAGTTCCAAGCTTTTTATAGGAGATATTTGTTTTGAAATAAAAAGAAAGTTTAGAGCTAAGTCTTCATCTTCATAGTTTATGCCATAATTTCATCTCGTTTCATATAAAAACTTGCAACTCTTGTCAATCTGCCTGACTTTGAGGTGAGAAGATGGCAGGGATGCAGTGTCCTTTGCTTACTCTTATCTGGCAAACCAAAACACTGCCACTGCTTGTGGATCCTGGGCAATACGTGACCCTATAATAGCAAAGGGCTGTGACATGAAATGTGCACAGGGAGGGTTTTTTTCAAATCAGCACACTGTACTTTCTAAAGGTTTCAGCAATGTTATAACAATGAGAATTGTGCTTTTTAGAGCACTGCACGTTCCCAATGCACGTGAAGCACATTTGGCTGTTGTTGGGATGTGCTGCTTTGTAAGAAGTGTAGTTGCTCTGCAATTACTTATCTTCAGGCTCGTGCCAAGGATTAATCCATGGGTTAAGGCCAAAGTGTCCTGATCTATTGCCTGTTAAAGCCAGCAGAGAGACTTGCATCGACTTCAGCAGCTCCTGGATCAGAGCTGAGAATCATGATCTGAATGCAGCTCTTAGCCTCTTTTGGGTTTGCACTGTGACCTGGAGGAATATCACTTTCCTCCCACTTAATTTGACTTTGGGCAAAGCTGTTACTGTCTCAGTGCCTCACCAAGAAAAGGAGGCTTAAAAACTCATTAGTATTTCAAAAGCTCTCGTTCTAGAGAGGGACTGCGGAAGTGGAGTGGTAAATCCTTCTCTATTGGAGCTGTCCAAATATTATTGCTTGTACTGGAAGAAAGCTCTTAACTGAGAGCTGGTGTTCAGAAGCCAGGACAGCCCAAGAGCCATCACTACAGCACCCACCTTCTGCTAGAAATGGGGAGCTTCAGGCTTCTAATTTAGCTGTTTGTTTCTGGAGAAACAGGTTTGTCTCTGATGGGTATTCTTGTCCCTCTTTAAATGGTGTTGCATTGCATTCAAGGTAGGTCCAGAGTACAGAACCCTAGAAAGCCTTTTTTAGATTTAAAAATAGACATCACAGCCTAGTCCCTGTAAAAGTCCCCGTTTATCAGTCATTCTGTCACAGTGAAAACAGTTTATCTTCCCTGCAGATGCGTAAAGCTATATATAGAAAACTGGGAGCAATTAAAGCTTTCATTGGCTTGATTCAGAAGCTCTTAAAGATGTGCAGGTTATTTTTCATCAGTTCCTGTTGGTCTTTGGTTCAAGCCCTTCCTTGGTTAAGTACTTCTCAAGGTAATGTTCTGCGAGAAAATCTTATTCACATTCATTGCAACATGGTTCTTTATTGCAGCTTTTCAGCTGCAAATTCAAAACAAATGAATAGAAGAATACGGCAGGATGATGTTAATTTGTTACTTCAAAATATTTGTGTCTTTTCATCTGAAAGTTGTGCATAGCCATATATCCTCCATAGAATGAAAGTGAAGTAGAAACCTTAAGGCTTTTTTTGGCAAATTTTGGAGTAATTTACTTCTAGTCATAGTTTGGCATTTGAGGCTTGGAGCAGCTGCATTTACAGCAGCTCCCACTGGTGGTTAAGCCTCTTTTAATTTAAGAGTTTTTGCTGCTTTCAGATAACTGTTAAATGATCCAACCTTGTTCTCTTCTTAGTGAATTGGACCTATGTGTAAGACAGCATGCTGGAAGAGACTTGTCTTTTCAGAGCAGCTTCATATTAGCATGCTTGTATGAAGGGAAAGGGCAAAAGAACTTCCTTCTCTTTGAAATCCTCCTGATTTAGTTGTACAGTTCTGCCTTGTGGCTAGATGCATTTTGCCTCAGGTGGTCCCTGCTGCACATCCGGACTCTACGGATCTCATGATCTTTGGAGGAGGTGGAAGTTCTTGTTAGCCCAGTAGGAGGATTAGGGCACAAAGTGAGATCACTGTATGCCAGAAACAGGATATAGGCAAGAGCTTCAGTTCCTGCAGCAGCATCTGTTTCCCCAGACACCCTTTGGTTACTCACCTGCCATTAAACCAGCCAAGTGTACTCATGGGCATCCTGACTGACATGCGCTGGCACTCCTTTGGAGCTTCTGGCAACACCAAATTATCCAAGAAAGCTGCTCAGGGGGATCTGAATTCTTAAAGAATCAACCAAAAAACCAAACTCCAAAACCAGCAAACAAACCCAACAAACCAGCACTGTCAATGAGAGCTCAAATGAGATAAATATTTGGTCAGCTGGATATGTAAAGACCAGTGTCTCACACGTGCTTACATATGCAGGACAGGCTGCGATGTGGAGTGCAGCATTTAGCCAGATGTTTGACCTGTGATTTGCGCATGGAAACATTTGAGCGTGTGAGTAAGGTTCATTTTGCACTGGGACCACTTAAAGTTGAAATTTCCAATGATAAATTGAAGAATACTTCTTTTTAAGTTGCAGCTCAGTAATGGGAGTTAGGATTTATAAGCCCTGCCAGATTCAATAAACTTGTGTTACAGCCTTTTAAAATTGTTATATTGAACGCTGCTTATAAAGAGCCATCTTCCTTCTATTGTTTCATAATTTATTCAGTGTTTTCTTAACTGCCCCATCAGCAGAACGGTAAAAATGCCACTGAGTAAACTTCGTTTAATGGTGACCAGTTTTTGTCTATGTTACAATAATGTCTGTGGGAAGAAACAATTACCTTGTGATTCGCTGTCAAAGCGGTAAGTGCATTTTCTTTCCAGTTCATTTAGAAAGGACATCACTTTCAAGCTTTCTCTTGTTCTCTTTGTGGGGTTGTTTCCTCTTCTGCACATTTGGATTTTTTATGATGCACACCACAAAGTCCTGGTTCAGTCCTGAATCCAGGTTTCATAAACAGAGCCTGTGCTATTCCCTGTGCAGTGTTGGTCCTCAGTGCTGTGTTATCGGTACAGCTCAGACTTGTTGCTCAGATGTTTACTGACCCCCCTGAAACAGAACAAAGCTGCCAGTGTCAGTGTTAATGCTAATTTTCTGTTAGGTTTGCTGTGTGAACCAACTTGGATTGCTGTTTGTTTTGTTACATTTCCATCCACAGTTCCAGTACAGAGACTCTCAAAGATCTGTTAAGATTGTTTTAATGACCTGCTTTCTTCTCATACCTGTCTCAGGGATGGAAGCATTTGTGAGTTTTTGGGTACTGCGTATTGCAAGAATTTAGTATCATTATTATAATAATGCAAGAAGGCAGTTGGGAATGTTTATTGTGACCTGAAAGCTCTCAAGTGCCTCACTAGTCTTCCTTTTAAAGGTGATGTTTGTGAGGATGGGAGGGTTCAGGACTCTCAGAATCACTAGTGGAAGTTGGAAAAGTCTTCTTTCCTTAAAGAGGAGAGGAGCACATCTCGCTGCCCAGCACCACATGCAGAGACTGTTGCTGAAGATTCAAATACATTAACAAAAAATAGTTCTCAAAGTTGTTTGGAAGGGGACTGTCAGGATTTTGGTGTGCCACTAAGCTATGGATATCTGTAAGCAACATAGAACCTCTTGATTTGTATTATTTAATCTAAGATGTGCTTCCTGTACCTTTGGCAGAGCTTTCATCCTCAGAAATGCCTCCCAGTCTCAATGCCCCTATTGTACACTGAAAGGATGGAAAGCTAAATTGACCCCAGGGATTCAGGGTATTTCCAATCTGAAGATTAGGCTGCTGAGCATCCTTAGGTTATGAATAGCCTAAAATCTATCCTTTGGGCTCTGCACGAAGGGTTGAGGCATAATCAGAGTAGTTGGTTCCATATATCACATTACTCTGCTTGGATGCCAGAATTCTGTTACAAAACCCATATTTGGAATTCATAAATTTATCTGCACTCTTCTCCAGTGTGCTGGCCATTAACCACTGTAGGGATTAAACAGCTACCATTATGGAAACAGCATCATGTTTATAACAGATTGCTTCCTTATAGCCCACCTGCTGCTCTCAGTAATTCAAAAGCACTGTAAGTTACATCTCAAAAGTTGTATTTTGGAAGATGATGAGGGGTTCAAATAAAAGGTTTCACATTACCAGGCCTTAAATAGCTACCTAGAGAGGCAGTGTCTAGCATCTGGGCTGTTACTGGGTTACTGTAAGTAATAAGCAAGGAAGCCCCCAAACTGAATGGTGGTGGGAGTGAAACCTGACACTAAATGGACAGCAATGTAAGAAGGCTTTGTGAGCTGCTCGCAGAGGAGTAGGATGAATAAATGCATCTTTAGGGAAAGAAAACCAAAGTTGCCTTTTAGGATAGAAAAGCACATTCCCTGCAGTGTTTCCTCCTGTTTTTGTGGTTTTTTTGTTGGGTTTGTTTTCCTCACACAGTTATTGAATGCCTCCAAACCAGATCTTCTGGTGCTATAAATTGATGTAGCCCCTTTGGTTTCAATAGGGTTATGTTGGTTTACTCCAGCTGAAGATCTGCTATGTGAGTCTATTCTCATACTGCCGGAGCTAGCAGGTTCAGGCCCACATTTTGAGTACTTCATGCATGCACAAGAAATTAATCATGGCAATGATGTGTGCAAAGTATGTGTGAACAGTTTTCCATGGGCCATTCTCCAAACGCCTGCCTCTGCTATCTCCATTTAATGTTCACCCTGTCTTTTCTCTTAGTTGTGCAGGTTTTACACTGGCTTAAGTTCACTGACTTCAGTAGGTTTGCTTATGGTTAACACCTGCCTGTAAAAGTAATGTTAAATCATGCCTGTAATGTTGCATCTTCTGTCTCCATATAAAGCATCATATCCCCAAGGCTCCCAGTTTGGAATTATCATCTCCTTCCATTTAATGTAGTAATGAGTGATGAACAGTACAGCTCCCATCCAACACCTACTAAAGAACCACATTTCACAGTGACTTCTGTGGACATTGGCTCAAGCTCAGATATCTTCAGGAGTGATTTAGCGTTGCCTGTTGCTAACTTTATCTGTCTCTATGCGTTGTTTTGTCCATTGGCTGGGACATGGTGGGCTTGGAAGAGAGGACCTTGCTTAAACATTAATATTTCTTTTTTATAATGTCCTGAACTATCATGCTGACAGGGGAGAGAGTTGTATTTAGCAGCTGATACAGGGGGAAAGAAGATGCCATCATCTCCTTTTGCCTGAAGTTAGCAATGACCATCTGAGCAGCATCAGAGTCCAGAGGAGAACCTGGCTGGTGTGTTTCCAGGCTAGGATTATCAGATGCACCTCAGTGTCAGTACAAACTGGTTCCTAATTCACTCCGCCCTTTCCTATTTCTATTTAATTCCCCGCATAGTACATCGTAGTTCTGATCTTCAGTAAGTTGGATGTGTTGGAGAAAGGCAAAGAGCCTCTGGCAGCATGGTGGGGATTGGACTTTCAGGAGAATGTGTGAGCGGAGGAGGTCTCTTCCTTCACCTGTCCTTACATGACATACAGAGAGAAACCTTCAGGAAGTCTGGAGCTTCTTTCCTGTGCTGTATTTCACTTCTACTTTCTCTATAGCAAGACTCGGCAGGGGTTGCCTTGCCTCATTTAACAGCCTGGCTCCAGGAGGTGCTAATTCCTGGTCAGCTTCCTTTGACTTTCAAGTAGAAGGGAAACCTATGTTCAGATAAAATGCACAAGGAGCCTCACAGCCTGGCAGGTGGAAAGGCCCAAGGAGAGAAAGTGGAGCTGCCAAATAAATGTTTGGCTTCCTTGAAATGCTCCACAACAGAATGCTTGGTTTAGTTCTGATACCTGAGGTATTTTGAGCTGGCATGGTTGGATTTAGACCTGCCTGCTGTATGCACATTTGCATGTTTGCAATGCACACAGCTGCATGTTTGCACACAGAGCTACCCTGGCCAGCTGCTGAGGCCTCCACAGCTATATTGATTTATTTCTTCTGTTGGCTGCTGAATAATGTGTGCCAAATGCAGAACTTGGATCTGCTTTATGAAAATAGTATAAACCAATGTAAGTGCCCTGTAAAAAGGACGTGCTTTTCTTTTGGCTGGAGGAAGATTCATGTCCTGTATTTGTGTGCTGGTGTGCATGGTGTCTTGTCTAAGTTTGAACTGATGGACCTGTTCATGTGAATAAACAGGTTAACATTTTTACTCCAAATGGAATGAAAAGTATTAAATCTTTTTAAGTCAAGTAGATATGTGAATAAAGAATAGACGCATGAAGAGCAGAGGCGTGCATATGGTTTGTAGTCAGAGTCTTCTCTGTTCCATCAGTAATGGGAATAACATGAGCTAAAATCACTGTGGTTCCTGAGAAGTGCATTCAGCCTGTGATTTCTAGAAAATAGCAAGCTGCGCACACCTAGTGAAGCATTGAAATAGCAATACTTGACCTATGTTAGATCATTAGTAGAAAATCTGTGTATGCAGGGACTGTGTCTGTTCCATCTCTGTGCAAACAAGTCTCAGTAACTTCATTCCTGATGTAGCAAAGTTAAATTACATTTTCTGCAAGCCTAACGGTAGTGTGTCATCTTCACTGGGAAAGTTCTGTACATGCCTTTCTTTTAACTAAAGCCCTTATGATTATGCTTAAGAACAACCCTAATACTATTGTGTAAATAGTATTTTCTTCCTCTCCTGGGTAAATACTCTTCCTGCCATCTCATTGCCACTTCAGTCATCTGGTCTTGGAATTTCCTAATCCTGGCTATGAAACTGCAGCTGCAGTTCATAGAGTTCAATTTAATTCTCTTTTGGAGACCTGTCCTAAGAACTGAGTTGTGTATTTGTTCCTTCAGCTGTCTGAAATGTATTTAGAAAGACAAGAGTTTTGATCCCTCTAACCGAAGCTGTTTGAAACTCTGTAAGGGATATCTGGTACTGGAGTTACACTTAATATCCTGTAAGAATGTGCTTGTGTCAGATCTCTGACATGTGTGAGCGGCTCTGCCCTCCGGTGGGCAGAAGGAGAACTCGGCTGCATGCCCCATCCCGGCGCCGCCAGTACATCAGAAACGTTGTTTTCAGTCCAGGACCGCTTTATGGGGCAGCCGAATCTGAGTCCTGGTTTTGTCTGGACACTTCTTCAGTGCAGCTTGAAGCGTCATGGCAACCTTGTGGTTTGCTGCAGCAGTTTCCGTGCTTGAATCTTGGTCTTATTTGTGGTTCCTTTTTATTTTCTTTTCTCTTTTTTTTTTTGCCTTTCCCCATCTCCTCTGAGGCAGGGCACCATGCCTGCTCTCACCAACTCAGCCTTGCCTCTGTACAGCAGTTTCTCAGAGCCAGTGCCATGCTCACTGGCATACTTCATGCTCTTTGAAAGAGGTGATGTTGCAACATGTGGATGTGCGTCACTGTTGAGGTGCCCTGAGCTCAAAGTGATATGTACAGCGTATCAAAGCACACTTGTTTCTGCTCACAGCATATTAATACGATTTATTTTCAATTCTAATCAGCCACTTAACCAAGTCATTTTAACCTGCCTCCATCTGCCCTTGCTTTTCCCCTGATTAGTAGCACTTTATTTCTTCTCTCATCCCTTATGACTTTTTAGGAGGTTCCAAAGAAACTTTGAATAAATCTCTTATTTCCCTGGGAGTAAACCCATGATTAAAACTAGTGTTAGATGATGTTCTAGCCCAGGTGAGCAGCACCATCCAATTGTACTGGTGCTACAGCTGATGGCCAGAGGGCGAGGAGAGGATACACTAGGGAGGGATATATGATTTTTTCCATTATCCTGCCAAGCTTCCTCCAAAAGAGCCAAGATTGCTGACATGAGCAGAGGCTTGACCTGCAGGCAGCACTGCCAAGTAATGCGGGCAGTGTGTTTTACACAGGGGTGTGCTAACCTCTGCATTTTTCCCGAGCTAGATCATTCCCACAAAACCAGCTCTCTCCCTTCTCTAACACAGAGAGCGCAGGAGAGAGCTTGGTTTGCAGGCTCTGATTTGATCAAACATGCCCAGCAGAAGACAGAATGGAATTGCAGCTTTGCAGCTTCCCAATGTGTCCGTTCCCTTTTCAGCCACATAAATCAGGGCTGGTAGATGACTCTTTCTGCTCAGAGGTGCTCCAGTTGCCTGTGATAAATCTCGCGTGGCAGGAGGAACGCGCTGTGTCAGTGTGTCATTAGAGTTGATAATTCACAGATCGGACTCAACAGAAATATTTATTGCCTGGATTTACTTGTCATGAAATTGCCTTAAAATATGGGTGGAAAAAAAAAGCAAGTGAGGTAAAAAAAAACCAACCAACATAGAAGGAAAATGCATTACAGGATTAACAGAATAAAGAGTCTTTTGGAATTGCTATTTTATAACCTATATTTATGTAGGTAGATTCAGTTTCTTTTACATGAGTTTATAGTTCATTGATTTATGTATGTACTTTAACCCAGAAGGATGCTCTCAGGAATTCCTCCTCATGGCAGTGGAAGTGAATGACTCTGAGGAGGAGGAAGAGGAGGAGGGCACTGTTAATATTCACACTGTCCTTTCTTGTGGTGCTGGTGGCTTTTTGTGGAGCTGTATCAAAGTCCAGATTTTAACACCAAATATATTTTTGAATTTGATAATGCTTTATAATGAAAAGAATGAAGATAAGAGATTCTGCAATAATGAAGATGGAAATTGAGAGTCATAAATACTAATCATAAGGATTTTTAGTGGCTGGTTTTGAATTGTGAATTTATTTTTTGAATACCTAATTTAGGAAGATCCTATTGGAGAATCAACTGCCAAAGCTTTATTCAGGATATTCCAAAAGATCCATTTATTTACAATCTTCAGCTCTTAAGGCGAGGTACATCAGAGATGCCGTACACTGGGAATTAGGTAGCACAATTAATGTGGTCACTTGAGTGTATATAAAAATGTATGTAAGGCTTAGCTAACTCCAGCAGTACTCTTTTATCTCCAAGGTGTCCTCTCAAGTACACTTTCTGTGTTGTATGAAGTGCCCGTGAGGAGCTGGAGCTCAGCCCCTTTCTAAGAATAAGCCTTATGTCAAGTGCTCCGTTGGCACAGGGGCCCTGAGTTTGGTTTTGTATCCTGAGGCACAGCTCTTGTGTGATTGTAGGTGAGTTGTTTCATCTTTCTGTGCCCCACATCTGTACCACGGGGTAAAGACACATCATTTTCATAGCTGTGTGGTGTGAAGAGGCTGAGAAAACTGGAGAGCCACAGGTGCACTGAGGAGTAATTTAAAGGGTTTTGGCAGAGAGGTGAGCTAGAGCTCATCCTGAAGGCCACTTTTATTCAACCAGTGCAGGTGAAGGCTGATACATGTCCTGACTCAGCATCCTGAGCTATGTGGAGGTGGAGAGGTTTGGGGTTTTGAATCTTTTTCAAATAAACCTGCTGGGGTTCAGATCCCCTCTGTGTTGGTTTTTCTTTTTTCCTTGAAACAAACATTTTGGTGTATCAGTTCAGTGAAGTCCTTGTTTTAATATATAGCTAGAAAAATAATTAGCTACAATTTTAAGCATGTAATTTCTAAGCAAATATTGACAACTTTTAATAGCTCAGTAGAGCAGAACTTTTTTTTCTTCGTGTTCAATGAAGTACTGTGCAGTCATTTGCTGGGAAGTGGAGAGTGTATTGAGCACATGCATCAGGAAAGTTCAGTCCAAATCGAAGCCAGAAAGAGAATCTTCCACAGATGACTGGATTGCACCCAAAGTGGGTGGTTGGTGCTCTCCATCCTAGTCTGGCCTAACTGGGAAATGACAGGTTACAAAAACCTGCTCTGCTTCCTTGGGGAGCCATCGAGCAGCATCAGGCTGGTGCAAGATCACCTCACCCAATTGCTCCAACCTCTCTTTGTGGAGCTGCGTGAGCTACATCGCGATAGGAAGCCTGGAGGATGTTCATGATTCTCCTTGGCATGGCCGAGTATTTCAAAGTATTCCAGAGTGAACCTGCTGTCAAATGCTTTTCTTGATCTGTGTGATTTATCTTCTGTTCAGTTACATCTCTTATGGTAAATCTGGTGAATAACTAAGATGTTCTTTCCCCTTCAACCTTTTCCTTCATTCTATTCAGGATAGAAACAGATGGCCAAGGGACTGCTAAAAGGCACAACTTACCTCAGGCACTTTGGCTGATATTTTCTCCTGTCAAGCCATTTTCTTATTGTTCTGGTGGCTTTTCCTCAGCATCTCCTTGGCCAAAGGCTTTAACTGTGTCAGTCATGCCAGGCTTTTAACATCTAAATGTCTAGCATTTAAGTTAAGGGTCTTCTTACACTCCCAGCTTCTCTCTCCATTTTCCACTGTTTTGTTTGAAACAGCAATGAACTATTTCAGCATAAATGCTGAGCCAAAATCTTTGCTGATATAAAACAGAGTTGGGGAACTTTATAATGGCAAAGACCCTGATCATTTGATTTTACCTGTCTATGCAGAAACCACAGGCTTTTTAAAAGTGAACTGGGAAATGAGGTCCAGGGGAGGCTGATGAGTTGTTGCAGTCACACACGAAGTTGGTACTATAGCAAGGAACAAAACCAGTGTGTATGTTTGTCCTCTCCAGCCTCCTGTGATGCTTACAAGATGATAACTAAACTCTGCAGTTTCTTCAGCTAAGGGAAGTCTTAAAGGCCATTCTGGGTGGAGAAATGCCTCACAGAGCTGCAGCAGCTTGTTTTCCCTGTTTTATGCAGACTGAAGAAGTGAAG
The DNA here is from genome assembly GCA_009867235.2 of Psittacus erithacus. Classification (NCBI taxonomy): domain Eukaryota; kingdom Metazoa; phylum Chordata; class Aves; order Psittaciformes; family Psittacidae; genus Psittacus; species Psittacus erithacus. The sequence continues at coordinate 138,015 of WYDI02025289.1, read as the reverse complement.
GTCTTGATCTGTCCTTTCTCACTTTGGATTTTATTCCTAAACTGGGGTGGTTGATCAGTAATGAGGCCAAAGCAGAACCCAGGGGCATGCTGAAGTGGTGCAGAGGAGCAGAGTGCATCCTCACCATACATTTCTCGTTAGCCTAGTTGCACATCTGCAGAGAGGTGATAGTGTAGGAGGGTGGCTCCCTGTGAGCTCTCAGTCCTTCAGCCCTGGCAATCCAGGATCTTGTTCCTGCAGTGCCCCTCCTGGAAAAGCTCTCCAGAGCAGTAAAGGGAACTAGGAGAACAAAGTTGCCAACTACCAGGACTTGAATGCTCAAAACTTGTAGATAGAAGACTTGCACATCTCCTGCATCCTTTCATGTTGAACTGGGGGTTGCTCAGGTGCTACTTATGTGTGTCTTATTCTGCTAAGTCAGTCCGCATGTTGTTTTCCAGAAAGCATTACAGAATGGAGTTTACAAGTAGGCATGGTTTGCTTTTGTTGTGTGCTGGGTTTTGTCCCTCCCCCCTTCTTCCATCCAGCCATTTACACAATATTATTCATTAGAAACTTGAGCATCTCCATCCTGAGGAAAGGGAAAAAAAAGCAGCTTCTATTGAGCCAAAACTTACTCATCCTATCCTGTTTTTCTGCCTTCTAAGAAAAATGTATATGGTCTAATCATAATTCTCAAGTGACCCATAAGCTGGGTCTAGCTGTGGTAATCAGAGCCTTGTGCTGGAGGCTGTCTGTCAGAGAGGGTTCTTAGAACAATTGATGCAGCAGACATCTGTCTCAGCTGAACTCTGCTTGTATCTCTTGGAAGAAAGTGAGCCTTCATTTGTATACATAGCATGGGAACAGGAGAGACTCCACAATTCCAGTGCCATCTTTCTCTAATGAGCTATCATGATATTTCATTAGAATAACATGCACACTTTGAACTGTTACATCTCTGCACAAGATGCTGCTTTAGCAGCTGGAGGAAAAATTGCTTCATTGCACAGGATGCAATTCTTGAGCAATCCGTGGGTCTGGGGCTGAGTGGGGATAAATTAGTGAGGGACAGAAAAAGGTTTTTTCGCTGGAGTAATTAGGGCTGTTTAAAATTTAAAGCTGTAAAACCCCTGCCCCTTGTTTCCAAAAGCATCACAAAAGATCTCTCTGAAAGACAAGTCGTACTCAAACCCTTCCACAGAGATGAGGCTTTTGGCACGACGGCGTTTCCAGCAAATATCAAGCCCTTGAGTCAAACACCATCATGAGGTTGAAGAGCACACAAACAGAGGATTGTTCAGATTTGCTGATGCTGCTGGCATTGCCAAGGGGGCATCTCGTTGTTCTTTGCTCATGTGATTGAAAGTAATGAGAAAATTCAGAGTTAGACAGATTAGGAGGCAGCTCCTATGAAAGGACCTTCCCTAGCGCCACTGGGCAGAGCTCAGATGTGGCCACAATGGGGCCTGTCACCAGATGGGCAAATGCATCCTAAATACTTGATCAGAATCGTAGGGGAATAAGGTGATCTTGGAGGAACTGGGGGGGGGGAGAGAGGGAGAGAAGAAAAGGTAATTTTGAAAAAATGAAGCCCCCAGTTATGATTTAAATAGCAAAGTCCCAATTGTATGAACATGAATTGCCTCTTTTTCTCAATAAATTATCCCCACACTCAGCTCACTCATGTGACAGTGAATTGAAAAGTGCATCATCGTGTGCAGCCAGATGATGTTTTCCTCCTCCAAATATATTACACTATTTAAATGAGACTGCATTTTTGTGAACAATGTGTGTATCAATATAAAATGAATCATACTCTTTTGGAGCTTTTATTTAACACTTCCTTTGCTCAGCTTTTGAAGTGTATCTTTGCCTGTTCTTAGTAGCTGGTCCTTTTGTACAGAGTCCTTTTACTGTATCAATAAAATAGTTAGAATATCTGTCTAAAGGCCTTCAGTATATCAGAAAATCAAGTGTATGAAACATCAGATTTCTTTTTTGAAGACAATGGAGCTCTCTTCTGGACTGAAAAGAGAAGGTTGGAAAAACGCTGCTAGAAACCATTATTCTAAGTGGGCATGTACCAAAGTACTATTGCTCCCATTCTGAGGGTGAATGACCTGTTATAAATACATATGAATACAACAGCTGATGTGCGCTTGAAGGTGACCAACTGGAGCTGACGCCCAAGGTTTTGAGGACTGAAATGTGTTGGGTGCCCCCTTGGCCTCTCAGTGTGGTGAAGGTGGCAGGACCTGATGGCAAGGTGGACACGTGTATGTGCTGGAGGGGCTGCTGTGATTCTGAAGTGGAAAGGCTGGAGTTTGGCCCCTCAGGCACTTGGAGGGGGCAGATGGCTGTGTACTTCTTCCTGCCTAAACCATCTGTGGTGTGATGTCTGTGTTGGCATGAAAGTGTTAAATTGATTCTTTTTAGTAGTAAAGTAATAGTGTTCTCTCCTTGGAGTTTCTTCTCGTAATACAAATGTGACGTTATTCTCTGCCCTTTAAATCCAGGGCTGCTCAGGTCCTACTGAGATGTTCTGTGCGCTTGAAAATAGATTGAATCTGAAGTTTGGTGCATGGCTCACACATCTCTGACTCCTTTTCCTTGTTTTCTTTTCAGTGTTGTTTGTTTTCCAGTCTGACTGACTTCAGTGCCCTGTTCCTATCATAGCATACATGGTGTGAGGTTCGAGCACAGCAGCTTGAGTATTTCAAACTTCAGTCTGGTTCCCTTGTTTTGCCCTTCTCAGCCATGGTACTGGAGCCTGGTAGCCATGGCAACTCCCTTATCTGTGTTGAGAAATAAACACTAAAAATTTTTTTTTTTACTATTTATATATAAAAATGCAGAAGCAAATAAAACCTGCAGTATATGACTCACTTCATATTTTAAATTCTCTACTACTTCTGTTAAATGTGGAACCAAATCATCGGAGAAAATGAAAACAAACTCTGCTCCTTTTCCAGGGATTCTACTGGCAACATGCACAGGAAGGCTTGGGCTGCATTCAGACAGAAAAACCTCTTGGTTTATGTCCCCCAAAGAGGTGAGAGTGACTCCCAGAGAGCCTTAGCTGGGGTGTCGGCTGGGTGTGAGTGACAGAGACGCTCCAAAAGAGCCAGATCTGGCAGAAAGCTTAGGCTGAACTTTGCTGGTTTTCATGTCCTCGTTAATCAGACTTTATCCCACAGAGGGGCCTATGTTTCCCATACCTCTGTATCAGCTCTCTGCTTTAGAATAGGCTGAGCAATGTACCTGCTCTCAGTTAATTTAACATAAACCTTGCCCAGATGGAATTGCTGCAGGTCTAGAAATCTTTGTTTAATTACTGTGCCTCGATATCTTGAGACTAGTGTGTAATTCAGTGATTCCTTGTAAAGCAAATCAATGTTTTCATTTTAACTCCCACATTAAAGACCCTGCAAATGGCTTACTAAAGGTTCTCTTTACATTCATTATGTGAGATATGGCTGCTCAAATGTGTCCAGCTTTTATTGCCTGGGTGCCATGGATGTATTTTAAAGATGATGTGCCATCAGTTCCTCATATTGCCACATACTCTAAAGACCACTGGGATCAGCTACTGGGAAAGTGACTCAGTCTCAAGAAATATCTTCTCTAAGATCTACATTTATTTTCCAGTAACTAGGCTCCAGCTGTTGCTAAACTTGTCTGCCTTTTGTACATGAGGATCTTTCTGGCACGTCTTTCAGGCTAATTCATTCTTTCCTCCACCTACCTAGCTAGGGTGGTATGTGCTGCTGGGAGAGGTAATACCTTTTATTAGACCAGCTGGTGTAATTGCTGGGAAAAGACAGAAGGTTTTGGCCGCTACCACATCTGCCTGTTCCTCACTGTTTGCTGAGTGTGTTCTTTTAATTCATTAACAATCAGCTTCCATGAGAAAACTGTAAAGCAGAGATTTTCATTGATGACATATGAATGGCTGGAGTTGGCAATATTGTATTTTAAATGCAGACAATATGCTGCTTCACTTTACATGTCTGAGGTTGTTTCTCTTTGTGGATTGGATAAATGCAGCTCCTTGGATTTCAGTGAAAACGCTTTTGCATGTGAATTCTTTGAGTATATGCCAACATAGGATTAATATGCTCTCGTTTACAACATTCCTACTCAACCTTATTTGCTAGAACAGTCACATAGAGCAAATATGAAAAGAATCATGTGGGCTCAGTAGAAAGAAAATGATGTGAAAATGTTTCTATTCACAGAAATACTTGTTTTGGAGTAGCTCTATTTCAGTCTCGCTTCTGTGTTCTGTACATGATAATGTGTGCATTTATTTTCCAGTAGAGCTCCTCCACGTGCTGTTCCATTGCTCACTGTCACTCCTGCTGTGTCTCTGATTCACTAATAAACTATTTTTGGTTCTTCTCTTCCTCTGCCTTCATTTCCAGCCTTGCTGAGTAGTTGCAGCTTTGCCCTCTCTCTGCAGCATGTGTTAGTGAGCAGCGGTTTCTGACTTGATCTTTTTAGGTTTCCTTTTTAATTGTTGACATTGTTTTGAGTGGCAGAGTGGCTCTGGAGCTCACTCCGTGGCCATCCCTCTTCCAACAGGCGGTGCTCCTAACCAGGGACCCTGGCATCCAACTGGGACAGTTTCGAGGTGTGATGTTGAAGGATACATTAGGAGCATCTATTACGCCAGAGATGGGCTGGCTGTATATATAGTCTCATTAGGCAAACGGGGCTCAAGAACTTGTGGAATTGCCTGAGAATTACAAGGAAAGGCAGGCAGCAGCGTCCACATTTATATGTGTGCATTTAGACACACACACATTGGCAAATATGTTAACTTCATGAGGTGTTTGAATTTTTTTTTGCCAGTTGTGTATGAAGGGAGAAGCGAGCCACAGAAGAGTACCTGTTGGCTTTTGTACTATTTTAGTAATTGTCTGCTGTTTAAAAAAGAATGGGTTTCTATTTGAGCATTAAGAACTTTCCAGCAAACATGGGTTTGATTCTCAGAGCAGCGTCAAAACCTGTTCCACAAGCTGGGGCACAGTCCAGGCAAATGGGCTGCTTGGCACACTGAGCTCAGGAGTGCAACCCAAGCACTGACCCAGAGCCCAGCCCTTGTCCAGTTTGCTCTGTCTGAACATGACCTTGGCCTCTGAAAACTTCTACTTCACCTCAAGGTGTTGCTGCTTTATTTGAACTGCTTCCTTTGGGCAAATGGGAGTTTGCATTTCTCTGCAAAGATTCCTGATGCGAACGAGAGCTCAGATGAGCTGCAGAAGGCTCAGCGCTGCTCACAGCAGTTGTGAGTGTGTTAAAAACTGTGCAGAGAGAGGAAAAAATGCTGTAATTCTGTCGAAGCTACTTTGGCAGTTCTGGAAAAATCTTTGCTCTTCTTGAGCAGCATCTCAGGTCCATTCTCCCAGGGCAGAAATGCAAAGACGGAAATTCTTGCTTAAATCTCACTCATTTCTTATGAGTACCTTGTCTCTGATATGTGCGATTTCATGCCCTTATGTGGAATCTGCTTGTCACTGATGCTGACAGATGCAGGATAAAGTGCACTTTCCTTTGGCTGTGCCAAGTGGCTGTGCAGCAGTGTGCTGCTGGAAAAGCTAGCGATAGGTTCTGAGCAGAGCCAGGATTGTCTGAGGGAGAGCTGTTCTTGGAAGTATCAGTTTAAAGGGGGTGTGTATTGTTGCCTTGGTGTGCCATGAGGGATGTGATAGTGGAGCAATATGGAGTGAGTGAGGTGAATATGCTGAGCCCCTTCCTCCTGTCTGCTTGGGGTTTTCAAGTCCAGAGTGCTTGTTTAAATGATCTCTGTTGTAAATGGGAATGCACATCTTTAGTTGCCCAGTTCAGTGGTTCTGCAGTCAGGGCACACAGGTTCTAGCTGTAACAGCTAATCCTTGCTACTGAATAATGGGCGACTTTACATAGCAAGTATGTTATGAGGTCTGAGGTCAGTGGCTGAGAATGGGGAGCCAGAAAGAAGGTTTGTCACGTTTCAGTACTTGCTGTAACAAGCCAAGTAGCAAGAGCCAAATCTGAGCACCCGTTACAGATCATGTACCTCAGCACTCAGTCTTGTGTGAGAGTTACTGGTGTCAAAGTTCACAGTAAAAGGGCTTCTAGGGAGTAGGCAGATACAGGAATTAGGCCAGTAGATGTTGCCCTTCCTTTTCTAGTTTTAAATAATAAGGTGTTCACTTACTTCTGCAGTCTTCTAGTACTGGCTATTCTTTTTCTTTAAATAATAATTTTCCTATTTGCTACAGTGCTGCTGTTTCCAGCCTGAAGATTGCAGACAGATGGGCTCATCCAGTGTGAATTTGCAGGCAGTATTCAGCCTTTACCTTAGTTTGAAATGTCATGGGGAAAGTAATCCCTGTTTCTGTGTGCTGGTTTTCACATATGCAGTTGCAGATGCTGCATGCCAAGGAGTGCAAAGGATCTACGGTAACTAACTAGGTTGCTCTTGAAATGTTGTCATATGTTAGGGCTTTGGCCTTCTTCTCTTTGGTGAGGCTGCAGAAAGTTCTTTGGGTGTAAGCTTTGACTGTATTTAAAGCATGTTATGAATATCTGCGTGCCTGCTTCTTTACTCAGTCTTCACAATCTTCCTACTTATACAAAACACTTGTGTGCTTTCATGGGCTGGCAGTTCCAGTGAGCTAATGGATGGAGGAATTGCTTGTGCAGGGCTTTGACAGGTGAGGGCTGCCTATCTACTGCAGGGTATCACTCTTGTAATGCTGTTGGGGAAACTAAGGCACATCTAGGCCCTGCTTTACAGCCCTCATCTCCTTGTAAATGCTTCTCTGCCAGTGGTATAGGCTAAAAGACTGAAGGGTGTGTGGTAGGAATTTAAGATGTAGTAACTGAACCTTACAGGCAAGGAGCTGAGGGAGGTGAGCTGGTGCAGCAGGAAAGGTCTTTACTGGTTTATTTACCTATCATGTTCTGAAACTCCCACAGATTTATTAAAACAGGCAAGGCAAAGTTATTCCACGAACCGAGTCATGAGCATCTTGGGTGGTTTTGTCTTGGCAGCGTCTGTCAGAGGTCAGTGGGGAGAGGCACTGTCGTTGTCACTTCAAGATGTTCTGCAACCGCATCTTCAGGAGTTCATGTCCGCAGTCATGACTCGCAGGTCTTCCTGTGGCTCTCTGAGCAGAATAACCTTGAAATTCTGCAGTGAGAAGATTGTGGGCGCTGCTTTCAGCTATTGGTTTGGAGAAAAAAACATTTTTGAAATGGTTTTCAGCATGGTCCGTTCCAACCCCAATCAGTCACATTTAATTATCTGCCCAGGGCGCAGGGTATCCATCAAACTGATCAATTCAACGAACATGCAGATTGTATCATCTGTGCCGTCTGTTCTTGGCACTCATGCTATGGGGCTCGACTGTAGATATGTTGATTAGCAGATACGCTGATCGCTCATGAAAATTCATTTCCAAAATGAATTTGGATTTGGAATGAATATGGGGTTTTTCCACTTCGGGCAAAGGGAGCCTGAAATCTTGATTACACGTGATTATTTATACTCGTATTTAGGCCATTTTATATACCCTGAAGGTGCTGTAAACTGGTATGAGTTTAAATATGAGGTTAGATCTGAAATGTTTAAGCATTTCACTCACTTACAGGGTACTTGGAAGAGGAGACAGGATGAGAGTCTTTCTTTCTTTTTTATTAGCTTTAACATATAAGCTGATTTAGATGTCCTTTTCTATTTTATTTTCTGTTTGGAGGTCTGACTTCATCTGAATCAGAAATAACCCAGCTGGTTCTTCCAAGCCTTTCCTAGAAGGTGCCCTTCTCAATGGTGGTTAAGGAACATACTCTGAGGGGTGCCTGCTCTCCCCAGTTCAAAGTTAATGGGAACTCTGTTATTTCCCAAAAGTCAGTTGTTGTTCTATGTTTGAAATCCCAGTATGTGAGGCTGCCTTGTGTCTCAGCTTGTGTGGCTGGGAATATCCCCTCTCATCCTTAGTGCAGTCTGTCAGAGGGAGGCACCTCTCTTGTCCCCAGTTGTACTGTTGTGTTGGAGGTAACAAGGGTCCTCGCTATAGGCTTTCAAGAGCCTTTGCAACACCAGTCACTTGGCATGCAAAGGACATTTTTGCAATGCTTAGGAATGTCAGACTGTAGCATGTGCCAGTGCAGCTCAGCCAAAACTGTCGCCTGGTGTTTCCACAACGACATGACCTGCCCAGAGTTCGGTGTCTGCCATCGAAATGCCTTGGGACTACCGATGGCTCAGTGTTCCTTCAAGTCTCAGTTTTTCCATGTAAACCCAGACAGGCCTGGGTGCTAAACCCAGGTTTCCATTAGTGAAATTTAAGCAGTAACAGTGTTTTAAACTACATCTTGAAAAACAAACAAACAAAATCCCCAAGCATTTGGCTTTCTACTGGGGCCAAATTTGCAGGATTTTACATACCATAGGAGAGAGATTTATTTATTTTTTTTCCCCCCTAATGCTTGTCTGGGAACCTCTTTTCCAGAAAATCCTGTTTGAGATTCCTTACATGTGTCTCCAGCTGTCATTCACACTGAATGGCAGCAGGGGCTCGCCTTGCTCTTCAGTCTTTAAGTGCATTTATTGTAGAAACCAGTAAGTATTCAAGGATGTATTGTCAACCTGGAAACACGCTGAGGTCCTGGACCTGATTGTATCCCCACTACAGGTTGACCCAGCTGCAATCTCTTGATGTTTACTATTGGCTTAGACTGACCCTACCTTATGGTCAGTCTCTGCCTCTTCACATACATGATTCTCAAAGCACTCAAGCTCCAGCCCTGCCTTTAAGTGTGTGGGGAGCAGTGAAACTCGTTTGGGTGCAGCAGAGGGAGAAGGATCTGGCGGTGTGCTACATACTGGTGATAAGGACCTACTCTCCAATAGTCTGTATTCTTCTTTCCTTTTTAACAGATTAGTGTTTATTTGATCTTCCCTTGGGTGTGTGTTGTCCTCTTTTAATTGCAGTTTTTTGAGTATTCATACCCCTTTGCTTAGCTCTTAGTTTTGCTAATAAGTTCCTGATGTATGCCAAGATAATGAAGATGATTAATGAAATTGTTACACTCCCAGATTCTTGTTCTAACTCGCTGTCTTTAACTGGTTTCAAACTTGGCTTCTGTGCTGTTACCTGCATACAGCCCTAAGGTTCTAGCCACAGAAGCGAGAAAATGGGAACATACTTTGCTGTCTTCAGAGACTGTCATGCAGGAATCCCACTGGAAAGTTAAGCAGTGAGCAAGCTGGCAGTGAGCAGCTGGTGATTCAGTCATGAGCTTTACTGGGTCTCCCAGGGAGGTGACACAGGTACTAAGAGCTCGCTTGTGCATTTGGCAAAAGGCATGTTCCTCCTGTGCCAGACTGCAGTTATCCCACATGCCATAAAACAGGATGGGCAAAGCTGGTGAAAGAATACGTATTAGTACAAAGTGGTTCAAAGGGAATTAATAGGTCTCATGATCTGTTATACTGCTTGTTTTTCTAAGTACTTTTACTCTTCCTTCAAGACTAAAATACAGCAGTTAAGCTCATTAAAAACACTTTCAGTGATAAACACATCACCATTTTTCATTTCCTTTGCAAACAGCACTGATCTGATAAGCGTGTTTCCTTTTCCAGAGCTGTGACTATTTCTTTGAAGAAGTTTGCTCTCGTAAGAACAGGTTTAGTAGTGTGTGTGATTCTCTTCCCTCTGACAAGTATTTTGCTTCTCACTGATGTTTGCTTTTCCAAAGATCTGCCTTGTACAAGAATTTCAGATGCGGAAAGAAAAGAGCTCTTCATAATGATGCAATACCCACTATGTGCCTTGAAAAGCAATAAATAGTGCTGGGACATTGGTCAGATAGTATGTACTAGGGACCACATCCAGTTTACTTCAACTAGCTTTAACAAAAAAGTATGGCAGTGTAAAGCAGATTCATCTTTTTCTGGAAATTTGCATGGATTGCAGTGAGGTTTTAAAATCCTGCCTGGGTTTGAGATGGCTGTTTTCTTCTTGGGATCCTTTTTCAGGAATGGTCTGAAACAGTGTGATGCAAAGCTGGGAATCACCAGTTACACTTCTGTGTTTCCTTTCTGAGCCACTCTTTGCATTCTTTCATGCTTGTGTGGATCCTTCCTTGAGAAGAGCAAAAGACATGGTGAGGAGGAAGGGGCATGCAGCAGATGGTTTGGCCATAGGACAGTGGTGTCCAGCAGCTCTGGGAGCTGGTTAGTGGATGTGGGTGCAGCTCAGTGCTGTGTGTGCCTCTGGCCACCCAGCCTTGTGCTTTCGGCAGTGTGGAGGCAGTTGCAGAATCTTTTCCTCACTGTTTTCCCCTTGGTTGATGCTTCTAGAAGACTTCAAGTGCCCTGGAAGTACAAATCTTAAAGCTTATGTCTCACTGCAAAGCTTGACATATTCCAGCCCCATACAAACTTTTCTTATGCACTGTTCAGTGACCCCACTTGTTACCTGCTTTGTAACAGACCTGGAGAAGAGTGCAGGCACTCACACTGAAGGAGATTTATGTTTCTCTAGCTCTGAAACGTGCCGAGATCCATTTGCCAGCAAGGATGTGTTGTGCTGCTGCCTGATGCAGAGCTGTTCTGGGGCCAAATGCACCCTTAGAAACACCTTGTGTACGAATGATAAAACCAGAATTATTAGTTCTGCTTTTGTTTGAAGAAGCTAACTTTTTCTATAATAAAAACCGTGCACTGTAGAGCTAAATGCTACTTTTATTTTTAACTCTGGAATGTTTGTAGTTTGTGATTGGAAATGAAATAAGCTCATCGTGGTTTATAGGGGCATCTTGCATATGTATCATCCTTCTACAAACAAATCAGTTGTTATGATAAGGAAAGGATTTTACAGCCACAGCAAGATGTCTTTCCCAGAGTAGCTCTGAAGTACAAACTCTTGACATTGATCTGAAGTGCGAAAAACCTGTGTTCGGTTCCTGCTATTCCGCAGCTTGCTTCTATGACTTTTGGCAAGTCAATTAATCTCTTGATTCTTCTCTTTAATATCTGTAAAATTGCTATGAACGTATTTTCCGCCTTACAACAATATTGTGAGGATCAATGTGTCTGGATGGTATTGCACCGCACAGTAGTGATTAGATGCTGTGTTAAGCAGGGTCAGGCACGTTGTTCAACTGCAGGCACACAGAGGAGCTTCCTGGGTGCACGATCTGAATTCTGCTGTTTCCTCTTGAGAAGGGAGCAGCAGTGTGGGCTCTCTCCATCTGTCTGCACTAGGTTGAACTTCTAGGGCATGTTATTTCTCAACCACTGTGCAGTAAGTCTGCATGTAAGAGAGTATCTTGTTGCCTAATTGCAAAACTGCTTAAAAACACTCCAGACAGCAGGTTTCTAAACCGTCCTGCTGATGTGCTTGCAACATCCCCTTCTCTGTTTCCTCCAGAAACCCACTAACACTCAAATCAAAGAATTAATGCTGGTGATTTACCATTTAGTTATGTAAAGATTGTCCATGTCTACAAGCTGGGCCAAGTATATTTAATGCTGTCTCATATCACTGGTGATGTCATAGCTTAGCCTAATTATGTGCAATTTTTTATTTAGATTTTTTTTCCTAGCTAACATTGCTTTTTGTCCAAAATCTGTTGTTGCTAACTCAGTACTGGTATTATGGCTGAAAACCTCTGATGTGGGTAGGGAGGACAAAAGGCGAAAGCTATTTGTTGGTAAAGGTGGGGGGTGGCTGTTCCATGGCTTTCCACACAGCTCATGTTTGTGTTAAGTACTGTGGGCAGAGATTCTGCTGAAAGCCTATAAATCCTGCATTCACAGGTGTTCAGGTGCCTTATCTCCCCTTGAGGAGTTAACCACAGGCTGTTGATGGTCTCCTTAAATGCAAACTCGGATAGGTTGAGTTTCAGCACTGACAGCAGGGATTTCAGCATGTGACAAAATATTCAATATCTGTGGATCTTGCTTTAGAAATGAAATCTTGTGCTTCTTAGAGAAATATAAAGCTTATTGCTTCTGCAGCCAGAGTATGCTCAGACTGGGGAAAGGGTGCCTCATTTGGAGCTGACGGAGATGTGTAAATGAAATGTGAAGCCGAAGGATTTCCAATCAAATTTGTTGGCTAATCCTGCCCTTTAGGGCTGGATAGGATGGATCCCTCTGGTGGAGTTCGTGACTTCCCAAGTGCAGCTCCTGCCTGCATTAGGAGAAGGGTGCGTCTGGTTCTTCTAGGTTTCAGCTAGGAAAGAGGACCAGTTTGGAAGTAGAGCAGGAGCCTCCACAAATCTTGTTTGGCAAATTCTGCTTAGAGCATGTGCTGAATCTCCCTCAAATACTCCTGCATAAACCCATTGGCTAATTCCTTTCTGCAGCCATGTGCAGTCTCTTACTTCTGCATCTAATAATGTATTTACTTTCTCAGTAACACCTTAGAGATTTGAGAGTTCAAGACTCATTTTCAGAAGAGATTCTTCAGGCCACATTTGGGGCTCCAAAGTGAGTTATTTTCAGTGATGTACCAGCATTACGATTATGTGAACACATTCAGAATGCTCAGGTTGACTGTGACCCTGGTGGATTTACCATGTTAAATGCTAAATGTGTTTCTAGCTTTGGGCATGAGTCTCCAGGGAGTTATCTGCCTCTTACTGCACTAGGCACTGAATATGCAATCAAGTGAAGAAGTATGTCCTGTCCTGGTGAGAAGGACAGGATAGTTCAGGCATGCAGGGAAGGGCACAAGGCATATGGGGGTGTTTGGAGTTAATGACAAGACTCTTACAGTTGTGAGATGCTCATGGCTGGGACTAACGCATAATAGCGATAATTGTTTCTGCCCACATCTGCTGTTTTCTAGGCAGTGAGAAGGACTTCTTGCCATCCTGCCGTGGTAATTTCTGAGTCCCTAATAAAATGCTAAAAGGATGAAATTTGTAGCTTTTGCTGATCAGGAAATACTTGGTTCTGGTAAATAGATAATTTTGCGTTTGTGAGTTTGGTTGCCAGCCAGGTAGGCACATTCTTCGTCTTGCCTTACAGCCAGTCCCATGCTTGTCTTGCTCCTGGAAGGGCTTGGATCACTGGGGCTTTCAAGAGTAGCCTCTCCTTTCAGGCTGAGGCAGAGAGGGCTCTGGCTGGCTCCTTTCTTTGCATCTAACTGCATGTAAATGCAAGGATCTGATGTAAATCATCTTGCAGCCAGCCTTTCCCCTGCTCGTGCATATGTTTAAATTGTTCTGTTTGAATGTTGAAAAAGCTATCATACTGTTTCAAGGGCGCCTGGGCTTTGCTTTGTGTCCCCTGTGGCAGCCAGCTCCAGCTCAGGCTTCAGAAATTTCCTTACTCCAGGGCAAGATTCAACATTCTTAGAGATCTGTGACCCTGTGTCCAAAGCCAGGAAACTGTAGTTGAGTCAAAACTGTTGGCATCACTGCTGAGAGTTAATAAATACATTAATTCCTGTAGTACATTTTTATTGGCATGAGCGAGGCTTAATACATACCACCTTGTTTTCCCTGTGCCTGAGCAAGGAAAGTTGTGCAAGTTGGACTTACCAGTGATTAAGAGACATAAGTGACTTGGACTGATAAGATCATAAATGTTATGATCACCATGTGTCATTATATCATTGTATCCAAGCTCCTGTGTGGTGCAGGCTGTAGAGCTTCATCCTTCATCCTAGTTAAGCTAATGCAGTTTGTTGAGAGTGAGACTTTTCTAGAGACTGCCAGTCGTTCCTCCCTGGATTTGAGTTCTTGTGGACGTGCTGCAGAATCACAAGCAGCTGGCCTGTATCAGAGTTTCTAGAGAACTTCTTTCTGGTTCCAGAGGTGATGTTTCTGTCACTTCTGCAGAAGACATGCAGAAGAAGTTAAAATTGCCCATGAATTGTCCTGCAGGAGTTCCTTGGAATGTGCTGCTTGCATATGGAGTGCCTCCTTCCAAGAGCTCATCTCCAGCCCCTTATCTCCTCACCCATCTCTCCCTCATCGTGTCTCCTCTGCTCTCTCTCAAATACGCTTGATCTGGGATACTGAGAGCTCTTCTGGGTTTATGCTTTGGGGTATTTTGGGTGTTTCCATCAGTTTCACAGATGTCTGGGCAATGGCTGTGTTCAGCACCTGGCAGAGGCACCACTGCAGCCTCAGCTACCAAAACATGCACGAATGCCCAACACAGTCCTCAAGGTGGATCAATGGGGTGCTCATGCACAAACTGACTGGGGCTTACCCATGGAATATTTGAGTCCTGAAGCATAAATTCCCTGGGCATTCATGCATGTACTGGTTGGGTGCTCATGCATAAAATACATCCCTCCAGCATAAGTTATTTGGGTGCACATGCATGAGGCACTGGAGTGCTCAAGCATGACCTAATAGGACATTCCAGCATATACTGGTTAGGTACTGTGTACAAACTGATTGGGTGCTCATGCGTATACCAGTTGGGCACCCATGCATGAACTAATCATGTGCTCATACATGAATTAACTGTGCACATATGAATACATTAATGAGCTGTTCATGCACAGCCTGATCAGGCACTTGTGCATAACGTACTGGAGTGTTCCTGCATTAACTGCCCAGATGCGCATGGGTGAAGTCATTTGGCACTCATACATGACCTGATGGGGTGCTTGTGTTTATTCTTCTGGCACTCGTGCATGAACTAATTGGGTGCTCTTGTGTAAATACTATAAACCCTGCAGCTTATGCCCGATACTCCTATTCCTGCGCCTTCCAAAACCTTCAGCAGTTTGGGTGGTTCAGAATGGAGTTTTAATTGCACAATTTAGGCCTAGAGCTGAGTGGGGCAGTAATTACAAACAGATGGCAAAAAAGAAGAGCTCTTTCTCTTGCAGAGATTAATGATCATCAGTTATATATTTTGTGCCATCCTAGAACGTCCTCCTAGCTCACACAGTTGCTGTTCTTGTCCTTGCCCTTTGTAAACACTAAATTCCCTTAGTTCCAGGTCATTCTGCTGTTCTCCCCAAGCCTCTTTGCTTCCTTCATAGCCTGTAGTTTCAGAGCTCACATTCATTGCTTTCTTTACAGAGAACAACTTTAGTAACTAAGCTGTACCTGTTTCTTTCCTCTTGTGGCCTTGGGTATTTCCTAGGTAGCAGATGTGCCTCTGTGCTGACTGAAAATTGCTTCTTTTAATCATGAACTGATGTTCAGCTGTTGAGGACTCATTCCCTAAAGGAATCCTCATCTATAAAGGGAATCAACACTGCTGAGACAGGTCAACCCAGCACTTATTTTTAGCATGAAGCATCAACAATGAAAAATCGGTAGAATTAGGTAATGTCCTTAGCAGTGCCCTGCCTCAGGACCGCTACCACAGCTAGGATGAAGTTGAAGTACCGGTTGCAATACAAGCTGTCACAGGAAATACCTACTAAATGCATCATGGAAGTACACACATGCAGTACGCATGACTATGGCTCAGGCTGCCATCACCAGATGGCACTGTTACACCCGCCCCATTCTTCCATCCTTTGTGGTGTTGCTGTAGGGTGGGATGCTCTTTAGGGAGAGCTAACGAACAGCAAAAGAGCTGCTGTTGCCTTAATTTCTCTAAGTGGATTCAGTTCATGTGATAGAGAGCTCCCTGGGGACAGGCAGTCGCGCTTGAGGTTTTTTGCAGCCTCTTTGTGATCATTTATCTCCATAGACTGAGTTGTAGTGTAACCAAAATCAAGTTAGACTAAAAACCCAACCAACCAACCCCCGTCCCCAGACGTGATGGCACCACTTTCTTTCCTAAAGACAAACTGATCTGTGGATCACTGGGTGTGAGTGGGAGCTGGTTTGTCTGCTTACTCATACAGGCCAGGCATGTGTACGTGCAGGTTGGTTACCAGGTGTATGTTACCTGCACAACTACGTAACTGTAGTTCTGTTGCTGGACACAAGGTTTTATTTTTGATTTCCAGGGCTATAACTCAGGTTTTGCAACCATACATGAATATAATTCCTGCTGAAGTCAGTAGGTAGGTTTTGTGTAGAAAATGTTGAAGAAATGAGCTTGGTGGGTGGCATACATCCAACTTCATGTTTTATTGGTCTTAAACAAGCAGCACTGCCCTGCTGGTCACTATTGCCTATTTCCAAGTGGCTGATATTGTGGTTTTGAGGTTTCAGGCAGGAGCCTGATTGGAAATAAAGCACAAATAAGGTACAACAGCTGTCTACAGCCTCTTGGCCTGAGCTCATGTGGTGCAGTTTCAGCAGTCCAGACCTATAAAGCTTTTACGGCAACATAAAGTAGGAAGTTATAGACCAGCTCCACCCAGGACCTTCCACACCAGAAACACAAGGGTTGGATGCTTCAAGCAGGCTCGTTGCTGCATTTGGAAAGTAGATGGGAAGGTGGCAACTGCAGTATAACTCTGTGCAGCAACTGGGAGAGCCCAGTTTGGCTTCCTGGGGCTAGTGGTGGCTTGATACACTGCTGGCTGTGCGGGGCAAACTGTGGGGAGGACCTGGCTGCCTTGGTTAGCGCAAGGATGGAGCCTTGGCTGTCCCATGTCGGAGATCTTCCCCTCCCTTTGGTTGTTCATTCTTGCTAGCATCCATGTGCTGGCCTCTTTTATCAGCCACATGTTCTTCTTCCAGATTCAAGTGACATGTAATCATGGTCTCTTAGTCTGTGGGATTCTCCGTGTAAAAATCAGAACCCTTGATTGTGTCCAAGGCAGAGCCTCGTTATGGTTCATCTTTTGAATGGATGCTGCACTGCGAGTATCAGTACATGACTTGTGTGTACAGTGAAGTACATGGAGTAAAATGTGTCAGGGCAAAGCTTGCTTGCTTTTCTTAGAGGGAATTCTTGGAGTCCTTTCCAGGCTTCTGCAGTGACTCATTGGGAAACTTCAGGCAAGTGTATTGGTTTATGCAGGTATAAACCAAACATGGAAACATGTATTTATGTGATGAACAAACCTCTGCTAGAGAAGGACCGCGGCTTCTGTTTCTGACTCTGCCATTGATCACCACATAATCTCAGCATGTTGGACCTCAGTTTATGTATTGATAAAAGGGAGATAAAAATATTACTCCCCTAGCAGGTGCATTTTGGAATTAATTACTAGTTGTAAAGCACCTTTAGACTCATCACTGTGAGATAAGTTGTCCTGGCAAGTGGGTGATTCATTCTGGTCCTCTGCAATGCCCTAAACTGTGGCCTGGATTCTGCACAGGGGAAGGGACTGTTGGTGGAGCTGCAGCGTGAAGGTGAGCAGATACCTTCACCTTGTCTCCCACCTTGGAGGGTGCTACCTGCTTCTCCAGCTGCATTGCCTGCTGCGTCGAACCAGACCCTTCAGTTATACATGGCATCGTATGGTGGGGCAAAATCCAGCTTTGCCACCTCTGAGCTCAACTGAGCACCCCAGTTGATACCCCAGTACAAATACATCAGAAGGTATCTGTGTGCTCTGCAGGGCTGGAGCCTTGGTGTCTGCCAGCTTGCTGCCAGGTAACTGGAGAAATAGTTGAGTAAGAAAATCAAGTATTGCTTTCATTAGGTAAATATAAAATGTGGAGCAGCCCTTCCCACGTTTGTTGCTCCCTGCTCAGGTTATTCATTTCCACACCATTAAAACGCGAATGTAATTCCTGCCCTTTAAACTAATTCATGTAAAAACTTTTTCTCCAGCCGCTGTGTAGTCTCTTAATGAAAGCTGGGGCTGAGCAAGCCAAGGATGGAAATTAAAGCATTACCAAAGTGCTTCACTCAGAGCTGCATTCCTGAGGTATCTTATCTGATCCTGTACAATTGCCACAGGCCTTTCGGGCTGGATCCTGCTGTGCTCTGTGCTGAACTGAGGCAGCAGCTCCCTGAGCAGAGGTAGTGGCTTTCACCACTGTAAGGCTGGTGCAAGTGAGGAGAGAGCTGGACCCGCTGCCTCCTTCCTGGCAGGAATGATCCGCACCACTTGAAGAACAGCCTTAATTGCTGCTGAATCAGTTAGGCCATCTTTAATCAAATCCTCCTCCCCAAGCTTTGACATGTGATTTTTATCTTTTTGCCTGTCAACACTATTTAGTTATATTAATGGCTTTCCTGGCATGAGCCAACAAGGTTTTTAATCTGTTTGATTTTTGGTAATTCTTTCTTTTGCACTAGGAATACCCCCATTGTATTTGCAAACCAGAGCTACCCCAGTTTTGCCCCAAGATTGCACAGTGAAAAGGAGTTATCCACGCAAGTTATCCCTGGTGTGCCTGCAGGGGCTGACGCTAAGCTTCAGCTGACTTACAGCAGTGTGAACTTCGAAAGCTGTGTCCCCAGGACTTGTCCCTGAGAAGATGTCTTATGGCCAGAGGGAAATCAAAAGGGCAAGAACTAGTGGGTGGCCACAATTCCTTCTTCACCGCTGAGCAGCAGGACAGTGATCATCCTTACTCAGAGCGAAGTGTAAAGTTACAGCCAAGGCCAGTGTTATTACTCAGGCCTAATAAGCCTATAATGATGTGCCCATCTGCATTTCCAAATAGGAATTTAGTATGAAGCTAAACCAATTAAAGTAACTGGAGCTGCTGTTGAGAAGTGGCAGCAATGCCGTGTGGGTGCAGATGCTCCCAGGACACTTGGGTACAAGTGAGAGGAGACAACAGAAACCAGAAATGAAAAAAACCACAGTGTGGCAGATCTTTCTGTTGATGCCACGTTATTTTGCACCATGTACTTTCTCGTGCTTTATGGAGTTTAATTTTAAGCATCTCAGTTGATGGGGCTTCTATAGTTTCCCTCGGGAACTTGTTCCTTAACCTACCCTAAATTTCCCTTCATCTTTATCTTAGATCTTCGCTTCTTAAATCACACTAATGAAGTGAAATACTCCTTTCCCTTTTCTCTGTCTTTCTTATGATATTAAAATATATTCTTCCACACCTGGGTTGGCAGGGAAGGATTCAAATTCATTCCACAGCCATGCTGGAGCACTGAAGAAATGCCTGACTATGGGAAAGGCTTTATAATAAAGCCCCTGCAACTGTGGCCAGTTGTAGACTCAGATACAGACTTGCCTTTATAGATCTGGTCTTTGCTGTTTGCTTTCCTCTCATATTTGTGTTTCAGTGTATCCTGTGTATAGAAGAACAATAGGAAAATGTGTATTCTCTAGAACTTAGAAACATCACAGGAGCACTGAGAGCGGGGGGGTGGGTTCTGCCAGGACTGTGCTGATAGTGCACAAGCAGACAGGATTTCATAACCAACCAGCACAGGGAATCTCCAAAAATGGGGCTTAGAAAACAACATGCCAGTTGGTATTAGCCTCTTCTGGTGGACGTCTGCTTCACTGTCAGATGTTGGTTTTACCAGAACTGCACAGAAGAAGGGAGGTTTTCTTCTGATCCTCTGGGCTACCCTTAAAAAATTGAAACAAAAAGAAATCCAGTTGGTTGAAACCCAAATGCTTTCTTCTGTGACAGCTTAAAGAGACAAAATGTTTCATTTTAAAGCTTTTTAATTTTTTTAATAAAAGTGAACTAAATATTGACCTGGATATTTTCTTTTCCTCTGCTTTCTGCCCCTCTGGATATGCTTTGCACAAGCATTTGCTGAAAAGTGACACACAGTGTTTCAGAATGAGCTGACCAGATTGAAAAAACAAAAAGCCACACTTCCTTTATCCTTCTCTGATTTTAATAAAATCTTAAATTGAGGTTTTTATTTGCATAGAGATAAAAGACCCAAAGGAATGTTGGTTTTAACATTGCATTTATGCATCTTTCTTTCAAAACATCTCAGAGTGGAAGGGAAACAATGTAGGGAATAAAAGAGAACAAAGGCTCTATGGAAAAACGAGCATGATGACAGTGCAGTGAGGCACTTTATGACCAGAATTGTTCAAACAGCTGGAGATTGTATTGCACTGTTTATCATGTTTAAATCTGTGTCAAAATGACATATATTGTGGAAGTTTTTGTGTGAGATTGTGAAGTAGGTATTATCTGAAGAAGTCAACCATATGTTAGAATATCCTTCTGGGGACCAGAAATCTAGCTGAGACTAAAGGGAAGGGTGAGTTCAGTAAAGAAGTCATCTTCTCTTGAGAGGGAGGTGGTGATGTGGGCTGCATACAAAATACTTGTGTGGTTTGCAGAGCTCCAGGAATCCTATCCTTTATTTGACTTTTCCCCTCCACATTTCATTTGTCTGTAGAATATCTTTGTGTTTGAGGTATATTTTCCCCTAATATTTTATTTTATTCTATTTTGGGGGGTGCAAATCAGTTCCTTTTCCCATTTTCTTCAGCCTGTGCCAGTCCCGAATGCACATTACCTGTGGCTGCCTGCCTGGGCCTCTCATGTGGTGGTTCAGTTTTCCCTAACTCGGAGAGACTTGCTCTTGTCACCACGTTCTGCTTGTGAATGCTTCTAAAATCTGCAAGTCAGCAGCAGCGCGGGGCCCGGCAGAGCCCCCCCGGCTGATGGACAGATTGAGTTTCACCCACTAAATCTGTTTCAAACTGCGAGAATTCAAGCAGCTCACAGTTTCTATGGTCATTTGTGCTAATAAAGTTTGACAGACTGAATGGTAATGGAAAGTAAACAGGAGAGGGGGTGCTAACAAGGTCATAATGAAGCCCACATTTAAATTGAATTGAAGCGACTATATGAACACTCATGAGAAACACTTAGTCTTTCTCCTCAAGGCTGTTGTGCAGTATGTGGTAGCAAACGGGCAGTTTGTGAGTGGCAGATAAAAGGAAGTTACAGCTATTCTGCAAGGACAAATTATAGCTAGCTTATAAAGGAAACTGAAGCTAGAAAGGAGGGAACCAGGGCAGGATGCCTTTTCTCAGGAGCCCACCAGTGACGGCAGCTCACTCTTGCCCTCTCGTTGCTGTGACTCCCAGCTAACCACTTAATGTCTCCAGTGTAATTCCCATTGATTTCAATGGCACACGCCTGCAGGGAAGCGCTGATCAGGGGTCAAATTTTACCAGATGTGAACACTCTCAAGTCATCTTAAATCCGATTTTGAGCTCGGGGCTGCTTCACTTCTTGCAGGAGGGGGCTCAGCCCAGAGCACGCTGACTCCAGATCCTTTAATGTAGTCTGTGAATTGCCGTGGTGAATCTTTTAATTTACTCTATTTTAAATAATGGCTGGGTACAGGCAAATGAGTTACTCGCATTCTCTCGCGCGTGCATACAATGACTATGTCATAGCCGAGGAATTGGGCTGATTTATCCAAAGCTGTTGGCTCTTTCTTTCTAGGCGTGCTTTCCTAATTCCAGATGGATAAGAAAACAGTGGTGTGCAAGGAACCATCCCCCTCCTTCCCCTCCTCCCAACTTTGGCATAGTTGTGTTTATTGCCTGTGACTGAGGGAGTTTCAATATCCTTGCAAAGTTCTGTCTGAGGCGAGCAGAGCATTATTGGTGCAAAACCCTCTGTAACCATCAGATGCTTTTCCGTGACTCAAAAACATTTCAGGCTCTTTTGTAATAAATGTAAATGGCAAACTAGAGGTCAGGGATGGTCTCAAGGGCAAAGGCTTGTGTCTAATCTTTATTTTCTCTTTATGAGCTGCTGTAGCAACTTTGAAGGTATGAAAGAAATCAGCAGAAATGTGAGACAAGGCAATCCTATTAGGAAACTGGTACATAGCTCCTCAGACTGTTCCTTGACCTCCTTTGAAACAGCTATGGGGCCAGGATCCTCAGATGGTGCAGAAGCATAAATGGAGCTGCGGGTTCACTTCAGCAGGGATTTAGTGTTTCTGTTCAATGATAACTTCCTTCCCCCTCCACAAGATGTTGTAGCAGACGTTTTCCGCCATTTTAATCTTGATTTTAATATAATGCTTCTCTTCACATATTTTTCAAATGCCTGTAGAGATGACAAATTGCTTGAGCTTAGTGTTCCTGGATGTCTTCAGGGAATGGAGCCAGTTTGTAAGATGAAAGGTTTGGTCTTGCAGGGATCTTTGAAGCCGATCCTCCTAAGTCTCCTTAGGAATCTGCATAGATAGGGGCAATTTGGGGTTGGACTCTTGGTTCAGATTGCATTCTTATCTTTAAATGGTGAAGACCGTGGTTTTGTAAAGATGTTTTGATGCTGTTTGCAAGTGTGGAGGGATAACAGTGCCAGTTTATTGGTCTGAATGCTCAGGTGGTTTTTAATAGTTTGCATATTTCACTAATGTCCTGTATACATGCATGACTCTCTGGCTTAAAAGCCAAGAAATGAAAGAAACCAACCTGAATTCCTTCTTGTCCAACAGGATGTTCCGTTTAACCCTCCACCCCACATAAGATGTTGCATTTTGAGGCTGTTACACTTGGGGCAGGAGAAGCAAGATGTGGAAAGCTGGCAGAGGAAGTGGTGGTGCTTGCTCTGTGACTGACTGGATGGGAGGCTCAGATACGGTCTGGGAGACCCAGGTTTGATCCCTTCCTGTTTAAAAGATGTTCTGATCTCCTGCCAGAATGGAAGCTCTTTCAAGGTGGGGGACTTGCTTAGGTTTCCTCCAGTGCTCCACTTTGCAAGGATATGAAGAAAATGGACTCACAGTCTGATGTAATGGCCAGCCAAAGATAACTGCTGTCCTTGGTCTCCTCCATGGGCCCAAACTGGGCAGCAGATTGATCTTGCAGTCAGATACTGTTTCCCAGCAAGCAATGTTGCCCAATAAGTTTGCTGTGTACCAGAAAGAGATGTCATCCATTTCCCACTGAGGCGCTGCATGTCTGCTGTAGTTGATTCTGTTTCCCAAATCATCCCATGCTGTTCAACCACATTAAATATTGTCCTGAAGCTAATTAAGATGGCAGTTTGGGAATGTTTCATTAACTTTGCTGAATTTCCTTCCCCTTGGGCCCTGTCTCTTGGAACTTTCAAAAACTGATTTAGAGCATTTTTCCTTTATTATGTTCACACTGGTGTTAGCCTATAGGTTGATACTGGACTTTTTGCATATAAGGGCCATGAAGATGCTCTGCAGGCTGGAGCACTTATCCTGTGAAGGCAGGCTGAGAGAGCTGGGCTTGTTCCACCTGGAGAAGAGAAGACTACGAGGAGACTTTACGAATGTCTTCCAATACCTAAAGGGGCCAACAAGAAAGCTGGAGAGGGACTTTTTACAGGGGCCTGTAGGGACAGGGCAAGACAGATTTGCTTTAAACTGACAGAGGGGAGACTGAGATGAGCTCTTAGGCAGAAGCTCTTCCCTGTGAGGGTGCTGAGGCACTGGCACAGGGTGCCCAGCGAAGCTGTGGCTGCCCCATCCCTGGCAGTGTTCAAGGCCAGGTTGGACTGGGCTTGGAGCAAGCTGCTCTAGTGGAAGGTGTCCCTGCCCATGGCAGGGGGTTGGGACTGGATCATCTTAAGGTCCCTTCCAACACAAACCAGTCCGTGATTCTGTGATTCGTAAAGATGAAGCATTTATTTATTTTAATCAAGAGGGATGTGACTGACAGGTCTTTAGAACACTGAGTATGTGACGCATTTAATTCTTTACCTGCAGGTCCATGCAGTGCTTCTGACACTGCTCAGCATCCCCTGTGCTGAGCAGGACAACTGTGGCGGTTCCTGTGCCCAGGCAGGCTTTTGACACGGTGGCTTCTGACTTGAAATTTTCATTTTTAGGGTTCTTTGTATTTGATTTGTAAAAATTCACTTGAGGAAAAACACACTCCTGTCAGGCTTCAGGCTGCAGGGCTAAGAACTGAATGCTCAGAAACAAGTCAGAGTTGTTCTGTAAATACATCTCTGCAACCTTCACCTCCCTTCAGGCCGGTTCCTAAACCAGGAAGAAAAATTGCTACAGGCCTGAAATCTGATGAAATTCTTCTGTTGCTTCTGTGTGAGAAGTGGTTGAAGTGGCAGAATCTGGTCAGTCTGCTCCAGTTGTTGAGGAAGGGCCAATCCTCATGAAATCACTGAGAATTTTCTCATTTGGGATGATAAATGGTCAAGTCCGTGAAAGAGAGATCCCACACTTTAAAAAATGCCCTCTGAGCATCAGAGCGAATACAAGCGAGGGCACAGTGCTGCAGAAAGGAGACAAGCACATCGGTGGGGGACGGGAAGGGGATCTAAATAGGGCATAGTAAGTCCATTTATTTCCTTGTCACCCCAGACATATTAAGCACTGGCACCTATAGCTGACAGATAAACAAACTGCGCTCTCTGTTAGAAAATATGTGAACAGGGTTGCTCATTGTCAGTCTTGCAGGCAAAAAAATAATAAACACAGACGTATACTGGAGAGGGATGGAAATGCCCTGAATTCTCCCAGCTGAGATCCAGGCGTTTGAGAGGAGCCAGAGGAGGGACTCTGGATGTCATTGGTTGTGGCTGTGCTCTTATTTAAGGGCTGGAGAAAGCGAGGAGGACCTGGCTCCTTACTTCGTTCATAGGCTTTTCTGTCCTCTAGATGGTACTGATTTCTTTTTCTCTCTCCTCTTTCCTAATCTTTCTAGGGCTGTGGCAGTAGAGGATGCTGGTGTCATGAGCTGCCAGTTCTGTTTTGCTACCTTCTGTAGTGGTGCATAACTGGATTTGAGCAGGAAGCTGGTCTGTGAGCTTTGCTGCTGGAGACTGTGTGGCTGTTAAAGAAGAAATCGGATATAAATTTAGATTTGGTGAATGCTGTAGATGAAATAATGATTTTCTAAGTGACCATAATTATGAATTAGTCTAAGTGACTAATTATGAATTACTTCATTAGGCAGCAGTTTTAAGAGAACCCATAACACCACTCCAGTATGTCTAGTAAAGAATGACCTAATTAGCAGAGCCTGCTGTCTGCGTAAACCCGTTGCTGGGATATGTTAGAGTATTTCAAGTTCAGCTGTTAACTTGGGCTGTTTGACTGTGTGTGCTCCATACGCAGTTCATGGTGCCTCCTCACTGTGACAGTGGAGGATCAGTTCTGCTCAGCCAAACGGGAAGGGGAGAGAAGCTGGATTTGTCCTGTCGTTTCTGTCTTGCAGTGAGCTGTGTCTAGGATGGCCAACACATTCCTTGGCCAGAGCAGGACAGCCAGCTCTGGTGCCTTTCTGGGCATGGCCTCAGCCTCCAGTGCCTGCTTCCCGTCTCTGTGCCAGACTCTGTGCCTCCTCCCAGCCCAACTCAAACCTACTTACCCGTTCTTCCTCTAATGCCATCATCAACTCTCCACCTACTGCACCATGCCAGCAAAGCTCTGTTATCTCATTACTGGGTTAATTGCTCTTGTGCTAATACTTAGAGGTCCCCATCACAAGTTAGATCCTATTTTTTCTCCACTTTTTTTGCCTGAAATGGGGCAAGGCTGTGCAAGAAGAGCCATAAACATCTAGAAAAGGATTTTTGCTTCGAGCGTGTTTTTCTGGCTTGTTGCCTGTTAAATCCCAAATGACAGGGATTGGTTTTGTTTGATCTGTTTGTTTGCAGTGCAGGAATCTTGTTTTGGCCATTTGCTGATCAATGCCAAACCTCCAGGAAAAGAAAGTTTCTGCAATGAAAATAATCAAATGTGCACAATAAGTCCTTGATAGTTCTCATCAGGGGACTTCCACCCAGATACAGTTCCCTGCACACTGGTATGTCTTGGTTTATGTCAATGTTTAGAAGTTCCCAACAGGTTCACTACCCCCGTGTGCCAGATGTTGTATAAACAGCAGGGAAAGATTCAGCTCGAGCAAATTTTCAATCTAAATAGAATCTAAACAAACTGGGATTAAACAAATCTTGGGAGAAGGGAAGGATTCCCATTTACGAGTGGGCGCCGTGGTTAGTGTGAGGCGTCCCTGCTTGAGGCAGGGGGTTGGAGCTAGATGATCTTAAGGTCCTTTCCAACCCAAACCATTCTGTGATTCTGTGAGTGACCTTTTTGGGTGAGGTATCCGAAGCCCCATCTGGTTAGAATCATAGTAATGCTTAATGTTGTTGTTGTTTATCCTGCAAAAATCAAAGGATCAGTTCTCAGGATCTTATCATGGGTGCTGCGTTGATGAGTGTTACTTGGAAAGTCCCAGCACCTAGCGTTAAGGTGTTCCTTAAGAATCAGCTCTCATATAAATAAACCCAGTAAGTTTCTCTGTGGTTTTTGAAGGAGCTTGAAAACATGACTGAGATATTGGAAAAATCTCATCATTTGTGATTTTAAGGAGCCCGACTCATGACTTTTTAAATGTCTAGTGGTAGAAATAGTGGTCAAATGCTCATGAGAAATCCAGCCTAGCACAAGGCTCATGAATCCTGGTTGCATAATAACATTTTCATTGTTCTGCTTTCAAGTTTGTTTTGTACAGAGTCATGCAGAAATGGGAGTCTCCCATTTCAAACCTGGGCAGCGCTGAAGTGCCAGCAAACAAAGTTATACTTCATTTCAGCTGCTTTGGGTCCTCGAAGCCTTGCTCATAGAGGAGTGGGACTTCTTGGAGGTGTATGCGTTGATTTGGAATCTGCTGAATTCTGAACCTGGGATCCGGGGAGCTCCTGAGCATTGAGAGGTGATACCAGAGGGTCAGACTTTGCTGATCCCACTGCTCCCGTATGGCTCATCCAGTGCTCAGCAGCCGGGTATGTCCCTGCGGGAGGTTCTGACCCCTGGTCTGGACAGGAAGCTGGCAGACAGCTTGCTGCAAGGTGTTGAGGGGAAAATAGATTAGTCTGAGACAGAGCGAGTCTCAGAGCTGTCATAGGGCTTTAAAAACTAAAGCTTGAGGTAACCAAGGCAACACGCCTGTTTCCACACAGTCTGTGGGACCTCTGCCACCAGCCTTTCCGAGGGGCTCAAGAATTCCGCCTATTTCCTACCCAGCTCTGCTCTGCCTCCCAGTGTTGACCAACACTCCCAGGCCCATGGGGCATGTTAGCTCCTGCCAAGGAAACAGAGGCACTGGAGCACAAAGCCTGGCAAAGCCTAGAGGAAAACCCGCCACTGGGCCTCTGTCCCACGGCAAGGCAGTGGCAGATAGGGACACGGATCACAGTATCATTAGGGTTGGAAGTGATCTCTGGAGATCATCTACTCTGGTCCCCTGCCAAGGCAGAGCTGCCTTGATTTCTTGCCTTGATGCTTGACCATGAATCCTTGGTTTATGCATTTTTAGGACCATATGTTCTGTATTTCCAATCCTTAAATTCAAACTAATCAAACACCAGATCACTTAATACTTGCCCTGAGATAACTGAATGGCTTTTGTCTGTTTTGTTGGTACTGAGATGCTGCCCCTAGGCGGGACTACTGCTGAGGAACTGGAAACAGCCACAGCTGCAAAAGACTGAGAAACTCCAGCAAAGGTATGACAAAAGGGAAGGAAAATGCCAAAGCTCCAGGGGAGCACCAGTGTGATCACATCAGTGCTTAGTGAGAGACTTCCATGCATGATCATTTTCAACAACAATCTCTTTCACTTTACTTTTTGAATTAATATATAATGGGCACCCCTGGTGTGGAGCATGCATGAGAGGGGCAGCGGGACTGCCCTGCCTGCCCCTCGGAGGTACTGCAAGGAAAGGAGGGTTTGCTGCCGCTACTCTGGTTGTGCAGTTCTCCATGAATTGGATTTGGCTCAAGTGAGATGAAATTGGAGCTGGCCTGCCACTCATCTCCCCGCTAAGCTCTCCAAACAAGGCAGACATGATAGGGATCTCATTTTTTTTGCTCCTTTCTTGTTAAAAGGATGGATTTCACCCTGTGTGGCACCCCAAGGCTAATAAAAACCAACCCTCAAACCTAGTTCTCCTGACAAGCTTTCTGGTTTGTGCCCTGTGCCTGTTGCAGGAGGGTGTTTCATCCAGCGCTCACTTCCTCAGGTGGAGAAGAAGCAATTTCTGCCACAAGAACTGTACAAAATAGCATCCTCTTTAATCCCTGGCTCTGATTTCCATCCCAAGTGACCGTTGGCCATGAAAATACCAGTAAACTTCACTGGTAGTAAAAAGAAATATGTATATTATTTGAAAACCAAAAAAAGCAAGAAAATAATGGTGTGGGACCATTAAAGGTTTATGAGGAATCCTCATTTCATGTTTGCTTTGGGAGTTTCAGCTGCTCTGATATGAATGCTGTCTTACTGAATGCCTTGCATGACTTTTTATAGAAGATGAAGCAGTTGCTTCTGGAAAAGTTATTCCTAGAGTCTCTTAAAATACTGTCATTTGGGTGACAGCAGCAATTCAGTAATAATTTTTGCCTTAAAATGGTCATATTCATTTGGTGCTTCTGTTAAAATGATAGGACTTTCTTGCTGGATTTAAGCACTTCATTAGAAGTTGCAGAGCTCCATAGCTAAGGTTATGTTTAAGGGTGAATTTCACGTCTGTAAGGTCACCACTATAAATTAGATTGGCTGGAGAACTTGAGATAAATTGATGAGAGTTTATAAAGGGGAGAGGGTCCATTTCCTGTCCAAACTTCTTTTTCCTTCTTTCCTTCTGCTCTTGTTTCCAAAGTGGTTTTTAGAAGTTTGAAGGCATAACACACATAAAATAGACTTAATAATATATTTATTTTTATATATATATACACACATTTCTATACTATACATTTTAAAAGGAGCAAAGACAAACTGAGAAATCCATCCCTTTCATACTGCATGTACTGGACAACTTTGACAATTTTGATTAAATAGTAGTAGGGTTTTGCCCATCTTGACTGTGATACATCCTGAGGCAGTTTAGGGAAAATCAGAACATAAAGTATGTAACAGAACTCTCCTTGTTTTGTTAGTTTAGCTCCAAAAAGATGTACAGTACTCCTGAATTCTTGTTTTTAATTAGTTCACACTGAGGTCTGGTTACTAGGAAAATAAATGACTGGAGCTCTTGCCTGCTTCATTTGTGGAGCCAGATTGTTCCTTTGATCCTGAAGCTTTGCTCCAGCCACGTGTCACCTGCCCATGTAACCAGAGAAGTAACTCAATACTTCATATTATGCTGTGATGAATCATAAGATGATTCAAAGATCTATTTTGTTGGTACATACTATGTTTAAGAAGCTCAATTTAGTGCCTGCTTTCCACTCTCATTACCAATTGATGGGGATTGCATTCACTTCTCTTTGTTTCTCTCTTTAAGTACTGACTTGAGACCCGTGTGGGTCCTTTTGGTCTTCACTGTCGCACCCACTGATGTTGCAGGGGTTTACATGGGGCACCTCTCATCCATTTCAGATGAGAATTGGATGATTCCTTGGTTCCTCCTGGGGGCAAAGCCCAGGGCTGGGGGTGGTGGGAGGTAGTTAGTTTGCAGGTGGGCCACCACTCCACATTGGAACCTTGGCAGGGAACAGTTGCCATCCTCATCTTGAATACCTCTATTTTGTGGCAGCCTGCATCAATTTTCCTTTGAATTTCCTGTGTGATCACTTTGTGTGATGGGAAGACAGCTGTCTAGACATCCATTGAAAAAAAAAGTCTCTATCCTGCTGTCTGAGAGAGCCCAGAGCACAAGTACAGATGGGTAAATATAGGGCATATGAGATTGATCTGAAACCAATAACTGGGAACGTAAGTACTTGCACTCGACTCTGAAAGAGCTGCAGCTGTGTGGCAGAGTCCTGCATAGCTTTTAGACCTCACTCCTACTCACCTGCTCACTATTGATGGGACTGGAGTATTCCATTTCTCCAGAGCCTTAATGGATTTGTTTTCTATAAACAGGCGGCAGTTCCTGGGAGGGGTGCAATATTTTGTTGATTTTATTTTCTTGTGTACTCATATGAAAATATCATCTTAGCGTCCTACTATTCATTGCGTCAGCTTAAGGAGGAAGGTAGAGCATGTATTGAGCGGGCTGTTTGCCTCATTATTTACAGTGTGCCTGGTTTTAGTGTTCCTCCAAAACTTTATTCTCTTCTTCTAGCTTCACGTTTTTTCTGCTGCCCTACAGGGCAATAATACTGACTTTCATATCCATGTGTGCAAGAGCTTGTTTTGTCCCTGGAACTTGGTTAGCGTACAGCTGAATTTCCCATGCTTCTCATGCAGCCCTTCCGTGATGAGAGTTTATTTTTCAAGGTCTCCATCTCCTCTGAAATACTATTCTCTAGCTCAGCAATGGAAAGTAATTTACAGGCAGCTTTTCCCTCTTGTTTTGGACTGAATCAAAAGAGCCTCAGCCTAATGCTCTGCAGAGTATTAGGAGAACATTAAAAGCCTAAAGAGGGCTGGGGCAGGGGAGAAGCGATGGTCTGGCTGTGTTACAGGTGGATAGTGCACAGGGGAAGGCAGCTTGCCCAAACTCACATGGGAAGTCTGCGGGAATATTGGGAAATGAACCCAGATTTGGCGCAATCCCAAACCACCCTTCCTTTTGGTTATAATTTAGATTCCCCAGTTTCCTACAGTTCTCTTAAATTGAGTTTCAATAGGGCTTTGCCCCTTGAGGAGAGGATGGGGCATCGTGTGGACACTTCAGCATGGAAATATTTTGGTCTTCTTTTCACTGAGAACTGGCTATTTTCTTCAAGTGGATGCTGTTTTAAACCCCCTGAACTTTGAATAAACAAGTTGTTGAGTATTTTAGGTAGGTAGGAGAAAGCCTGTTGACCTTTCTAACTATGATCATTGTTTAGAATTGAGTAATTCCTAATGAAAATATCTGCTGTTGACTTATTAACCCTTTGAGGAGTAGGTTTTGGAATTTTTCCATTTGGCTTCAGTGGGTCTTGGATTGAGGCTCTGGCAATACGCTTTCCAACTGAAGTGGCTGCAGCCTTTTTAAAACCAGCTTACATTAGCAAAAGGATTTTTCACATTAAAGACATAGTCAGAAGAGTGAAATCAGTGTTTTTCTATTGCTTGGCCTGCAGCTTTGAGAAGAATGAGTAAGGTGGAATCAGGGTTTAGATTAACATAAAACGTTTTGCTGGAATTGCAGGTGTTTTTCAGATACAACAGGAAAAATAATATCTAAAAAAGAGGTTAGAATGAATAATTGTTTCCATTAAAGGGACTTTGGTGTGTCTGTTGGGTAATTCTGAGCTCCTTCCCATTAATGGTAATTTGCCAGAAAAGAAAGGTACATTACATAAATATTTCAAAGTAACCTGGGCAGCAATTTGAGGATATTAAGCTTTCAACTTGACAGCCCCAAGCACCTTGATTCATCTTAACATCCAGTAAGATCTTAAATGCAGACAAACACTTCACTTGAATGGGATTGACTTCAGAACCGAAATGAGCTTAATTCTATGGGACTGAATGAATATTAGTGACCAGTCGATATTTCCTCAAGAATGTGAATTATCTCAATTGGAGGAAGAGCATATAGGGATGGCTGCATGAAGTAAACCAGAGTTGTTTTTCTGGATGCACAGTCTGCACACAGCAGACCTGCATTTCATCTGTGCTGATCTCAACACAGCGCTGTTTGGATCTGATTCTGCTGCCCCGGGAACTGGTGCAGCAGCAGGACTGCGCTGTGCGAGAGGAAGGGTAGTGCCATGGATGTACAAGCAGCGGCTCAAATAGGTGTCATAAGTCATTGGGACAAAGAGTGGCTTCTCTATGGCCTGAGCCAAAACCTCAAGAAGGGAAGAAGGAGAGATGACTCCGTTGGCCTTTGGATAAGCAGCAGATGGCTGGATGTGCTTGACATCCATAACCAGGGGACGTTTCCTAAGGAGAGGTCAGCTGGCGGCTGTGAGGAACCAAACTTCCTTTGAAAACAGGGCTTGCAGTGTCCGCAGTGCCACTTCTGGAGAACGTACGGGGTGGAAACTTCTCGAGCCAGTGTTTTTGGTTAGAAAACACCTGTAACTACAGAATTCAGTTATTGATACAGCTCTAGGACTGTGCTAAAGTAATCTGTAGCAGATGAGGGTCTGGGTGTGCCTGGGCTGGGACATGGTTCACTGCTCGTATCCTCTTCTCTGCATCCATTGGCACTTCTTTTTGATGCTGCGGCTCAGAAATGAAAAGCAAATGGAAGATGCAGCTCTGGGTTTAACAGATCTCAATCAGCAAGGCCCTCCCACTCCTGGCGCCTTGTTCTTTTCCTCCTGCCTTTCCTCCTATCATTTAAAGTCAGCAGCCCAGCCTTGGACTTCCTACTTCAAAGCTCCCAATTACAAGAGGGTTCTGTCTTGGTTCCTCTGAAGTGCTGTTGAATTTTCTCTGTTTCTAGTTGCAGGGTTTTGTTGTTTAGTTCTGGATTTTTGGGTTTGGTTGTTTTTTATTGTTTTGCTTTAATAGGGTAAAAAGAGAAGTGACTTCTCTTAATTCTCTGTCAAGTGTGAGTCTGCTGGAGGAAAGACACAGACTTCTCAGTCACATGAAGGCTTATTTGCCAGGTCCTCTAGAAAGCAGGTTAAAGCCAAGAATACAGGGATTTGATTCCTAGCTGCATATACTGTACAGAAGCTGGCATGGGGAAATAGTGTAGTGTGTGTCACATACCTTGTAATTAGGAGCCTCTTTTTGAACACCTATTTGAAGTGCATGTCCTTAGAGGATTCATAAAACAGGGATTGCAGTGCTTTGTGGTCATTAATGGTTATTCTAATCATTGCTGTAATCCCTGGGACTCATATATAAACTCTGGATAAACAAATACCAAGAGACTGTCTCTGTCTTTAAGGACTTAACTATCTAAATAGAGAAAAAAGACAAACAAAGGATTATTATCACCAGGGTTGGGTGGAGACAGGAATAAAGCCCAAACCTCCTGCATTGCCTTTGCAACGTGTCCCTTCTTGTTCACTCAGATCATCTTGACTTTTTTTTCCCCCGAGTAAAAGGGATTTGATGCCAGAGGTCTGGCTGGATTCCAGGTTGGATAACTCTGGTGTTTACCCTCTGCATTGAAGTAGTGTTTCCTGAGTGATCAGAGGTTACAGCCAGTAAGTCCAGAGGGCAAAAATCAGCATTGCTCAGGCCTCCCAGCTCATGCCCAGGGGGCATCTGGCTGCCCTGGCTTTGCTACCACGCAGCTACAAGGGCAGTGTAGCTGCTTCCAGGATCAGCTCCACTCATCTCTGGCCAGCACAGTGTAGCAGTTGCAGCACGCCACGTAGGTGCTGTTGCATCATACGTCCACTTTCCAGGCTATGTAGGAAGACTGTGCTTTAGGCTGTTGGTACCCACCAGTGTAAGACATGCCCTGTGTTTCCTGGAGGGGGCTCATATCCTGTGTTTCCTAGGCTAAAATATAAGGAAATGCTGCTGTTTGATGTTACGTGCTTCAGCTCAGAAGTGACTGCAGTCCCTGGTGAGCATAGTGAACCTTTGCAGAGGCTGGGTATCACTTTGTGTATGAACCAAAGGAGTTACAAAATACCGAGTTTGGCTGTTACATTATACTGTGATTATTCCTGAAACATGGAAACCTTCTCCAGTCCATTGTTATGGGGATAACAGGCTGTAGGAAGCCATCTCCTTTCCAAGGCATGCCATGGGACTGATGTTGGTGTCTCTCACACCAAGCAAAGGCTTGAGTATCCCTTGCTGAGCCAGTCACATCAGCTCAGCTCCAGCACGGCTGTTCAGTGGGTGGGCATGTAGCAAAGCTCCCACAGAGAGCATGGGGGGAGGCAAAGAGGTGGGTTTGCCTTGTAAGCAAAGGCTCTGTGCGGGACAGGTCTTTATTTCCTGCATCCTTCATGCTGTGGTGAAGCTAGACCCTAGTCATCAATCTGTCTTTGAAATCTGTCTCTGCTAGAACAGGTGCAGGAGTTGGTAACTCCTCATTTGGTGGTGTTGAGCTCACTGGTTGCGTTTGTAAGATGTTGCAGGAAGGCTAGGTGGAACTCTTGAGCTGGATTTTGCCAGTGCTTACCCAAGGAGAAAAGTGCTGTGGAAACCGGTAGAGGCGCTTGCTCTTCAGAGCAAGGTACTCTTATGCATGCTGGGAGGTGGCAGAAGGAGCTCTGTTGGCCCTCAGGCTTTGGTCCAGGCTCAATCAGGAAAACACTGAAGCACATGGTTAATTTGAGGCATGGCTCATTAGTCTTACTGCCATTCAGTACTTGTGTGTTTGCTTTGCTGTGTGGGGACAAACGGAACTGCGTTGATGGGCTGACCCCAGAGCCAGGTGAGCAGGTCCTGAGTTCATGATGTCTGCTCTGGATAAGGCGGAAGTGCATTTGATGAAAGGGTTTTCTGTCTCAGGCT
This sequence comes from Psittacus erithacus, assembly GCA_009867235.2. Taxonomy (NCBI): domain Eukaryota; kingdom Metazoa; phylum Chordata; class Aves; order Psittaciformes; family Psittacidae; genus Psittacus; species Psittacus erithacus. The sequence goes on along the minus strand of WYDI02025289.1, from coordinate 103,966 downwards.
GAGCATCTTGTGCCATCATTACAACCGGCATTTTTACACTGTGGGTCAAGAGAGCTGCAGAGTGCACAGCATCACCCACATCATTGCAAAGGACAAAACCACCTCTAACCCTTGTAGGCAAAGCCTACAAGTTCTACGCAGTACTTCCCCTCTGGGACGTTTCACACCACTGGTGCTGGTGGTGTCCACAGTCCTCTCAGCCATTCCTTCTTTTAAAAGTAACTTTGTAAACAGTCAAAACCAGTTTAGTTTAGTAAATTTTACTGATCAGTGGTTGGAGAGCAGCTGATGGCCTCTATCTGGGACATTAGGGTTGGAGAGCATCTAGTGATGATGAGATTCCGCAGCACACAACTCACCTGTAAATGTCTGTAGCGGCTGACAAACATGTATAAACCCTCTGTTAGCTGTTTATTAGATATCTTTTATTAAAGATAGGACCCTAAGGGAGAGAAAGAGGTTGGCGGATGAGATTCTGGCAGCCCATTTCAGAAGGACTTGGGACCATTGAAACACAGCGGCAGCCCAATGCTGGGAAGCAGAGTTGTGGCACTGCGTGCATGTATTGGACTGGAGCTATTTCAGAGGTCTCTGTGCCCTCCTCTCTCAGACAGTGTAAACAGTCTTTGGGTTGTAGCAGGCAGGGTTTGATGGGTATATAGCCATGTAGATTAAAACCAGGAACTGCTCTAATTTTAGATGCCAATGCAGCTTTACAGTCTGGCCCTAGGTTACTGTTGAGAATGGGATTTAAGCTTCTATGTCCTCAAAGTGCCCTTAAAAGGTTTACTCCTGGACAAGTTTATTCTCAAATTTAGCAAGTTTGCCATTCATCATTCATTTGACCATACTAGGTATTTCACCAAGAAGGAATTAATGTAGGGAACAATGGGAGTTGATTTTGAGGAGAAACAGCAAATAACATTTTTCAGAGAACAAACTTGTATGAAGTTAAACCGAATTTCTAGGAAGATGCTGTTTGTCACAGCGAAACAGAATATTATAACAATTAGGAGGTATAGCGGAACTGTGCATTTTGCTTTTAATTCCTGTGACTTGGGGAGTATGGGAGCTTTCTTTCCAGATGTTGAAGCTGTGTATATTGTGCTGTAAGCTCCTATGGTCCCTGTTGTAGCTATTCGTAGCACTGCTGTGGCATGGTGCGTACAGTCCCACAGACATGTCAGTCTAATGTCCTGCGAAAAGCACCGCAGAGCATTGATAATAGGATTAAAGTATCTGAGCACTTAATTCTGCCTTCATGTGTTTTCAAGTTGCTCCTAAATAGAAGAAATTTCAGTGTAAGAAAGAGTATACTTGAAAGAATGAACTTCTCAACCCAGCATCGAGAGGGATAAACTGTATTTAAACAATATGTTTAAATAAAGCCTGAATTGATGCTGATTCATTCCAGATGAGACTTTGGGATGTGTAAGATGTGTGGGCTTGCTGTGCTCTACTCTAAACGTATTATCAGAAAGAGTCACCCTCTGCACTAAAACACATATCTGAAGACTTTGACACATGATCTTGATCACAGCAAACAGTGGAGGCCCTGGCCCTGGCTCCTTATCGGCTTCAGTGCCCTGAGTGTTGGCTTGGAAACCATTCCTCCTGCCGGTGGCCATGCAGAGATCAGTGAGTCAGCCCCACTGGGCACCTTACCAGAGCTGATACAGCGGTTTGCAAGTCATGTAGCTGTTCTGTGCCTCAGTTTCTCTCTCTGGGAGGCGAGGATACTGGCTTCTCACTGAATATTGGAGTGAGAAGCGTATACAGAAGCAGCATTACATTCCCTTGTACTTATTCGACTATCCAGTATCCCTTTTGTCCCTAGTTTCAGCACAGAGTTTAGTAAATTTCCATGCTCCACAGTCTTCTATCAGTGTGTTTTTTTAGTTTATGTTCACAGCATGACATTACTATTTAATGATGTCTGGGGTTTTTTGGTCTTCCTTTAAAAGACCTGGCAGGAGGACAAGCATATTCCTTTTCTCCTTGGCTCCACAGTATATTTCCAAGTACCTAGCATAAGAAAAGCTCTTAAGTATGTGCTTAAGACCTTCATTATCCAGGGTGGCATGTAAACACAGGGTAATTTTAAGCATGTTTCTGAGTGCTTTTATGAACAGAGATGTGTTCCCAAATCAGAACAATACCTTATGGGCTGCTAAGGAAAGCTTAATTTCTTTGGTCACTGGGAGTAATGCCCCATTCTGGTTAGAATTGCTGGCTCACGTTATTCAGCTGATAGAATTCCTTGCCAGCAACCTCTGGAAGAGTCTGGAAGAAGGGATGCAGAATGCACCCTGAGTCCTCGGTGTCAGTTTACTTGAGTGGCAGTTTGCCTTTAGTTGTTATGGGGCTGCCAAACTGAAGCTCTGACTTCACCACCACCTCAAAGCATGGCATCGGTAGGTAACTGAGCCATGGTACAGCTGCAAATGCTCCCCGAGATTGTCTTTATCTCTCTGATCCCTTTTCTCTTGTTTTGCTCTGTGGTGTCACACAAAAGGGACATACGTATACATGTGTGTATGTATATTTATATTGCACATATACGTCAGACTGCTCTATCTTCATGCTCAGGGTTGCCAAGCAAGCCTTCAGAGTAAGAGGTGACCAGCTGCACACAGGCTTTCAGCAGAGGAAACCAAAAGTCATCTCCAGTTGTGAGAGTGTTTAATTGCTCTCCTCGCAGTTCACTGATTTCACGGCCCAAAGGGACCCCTGTGATTCTTTTGCCTGAACACCTGCACATTACAGCCTGTGGCATTTCATTCAGTGTTTCTGCATTTCAGCCATTAACATGGGGCTGAACAGGAACATATCTCTGGGAACCTCATCCAGTCTCAATTTAAGCTTTTTTTATCAAAAGGGACCTCATAGAGTTAGGAGGAAATGAATTTCTAATATTCCAGATATGCACAGGACCCTTGGAGTACTTCAGCTTAAAAGACTCCAGGTGGGGGACCCGCCGCCACGTCCCACAGCTTGCATACACAATTGTTCATTAGTGTGAAGAGCTGCTGCATTATTCCATGTCTCAATAGTTTTTGTTTGAGTTCGTAGTCACTGAACTTTTCAATGCCTGTTTCTACTCGACCGAAGTAGCAGATGCAGTAGCAGTGTAGGTTGTTCCATTTTGGGTCCCTGGATGGTGAACCCTTCCAGCGTCATTCCAGTTGGGAGATGACCAGTTCAGGTTGTGGGATGCAGAGCTACTTTTGGCTTTCTGTGTGTGCATGGGATGGAGGGTGTTGCTTTTCAGTCCTGTTGTCAAACTTGCAGGCAGTATCCATGTAGATATCTTTACTGGTTCTTTCAGATCGGGTTTCATAGTCCTTCCCCTTGTATCTGGCATCATTCCCAAAAAGCTTATTTGCTGTCTGCATCAGCTGAGAAACTTCTGTGTAGAATCTTGGCTGTCCTTGCAATTGAGTGAAGTCCAGGATTGCTGTTGTCTGCTCACGAGCATTGTTTCTGTAATGAGGATCTCAGGTAATGCTGGCATTCATGTGGGCTTTCTTTTGACTGCTTTTTCAAGGATTTGCAAGCAAGACATTTCTTGTTTGCCTCTTTTATTTATCATGTAAGGCTTTGTATTCTTGTAATCCTCATGTAAAAGGTGTACAAGTTTCAGTCAATTCCACTACCTCAGGTTCATCCATAGGTTCCCACAGTTCAGTCATAGTTTCTGATAACATTCTGTCTTGCTTTTTGCTTCCATTTTGTCCTATAGAACAAGTTGCTTGCAAGGTCCTGAGCCTGCCAGGGGCCAAGTGCTCTGGCTGGAGCCCCTCAGGTGGACAAAAGATCTGTGGATGTGGCGGGGGGGGGGTGGAACATCAGGGCTGTCTTTTGTATTCATGTGTTATCTGTAGTGCACAGAGACAGCAGCAACCATCAGGAGGTTGGTTTTAGTGGGGTAGGTGTGTGCACAATGAGCACTTGTAGTGCATGAGTTTGGAAACATGAAAATCCTGTTAACTGTTACATAGAAACTATTCTGAACAGCAAAACCCTCCCTTGACTGGGAAACAGGAGCTTGGGAACTATGGGGCCGGGGAGCCCTGGAGGGACAGAGCCCACTGTCAGCTCGAGTTTCTGAAGGCAGAAGAGGGAGAAGAACACAGACTGTCTGCTACCAGAGGTACCCAGTCAAGCTGTCTTAGTGTAAATGACCTTTCATGGTAGCTGGAGCAAGACATCTCTATCATGCATTTTTGTCTGTATGTGTTTACAACAGCACCGGTGCCCATTTGTAACTGAACTCATCCCTGTGCTCTCCTGGAATACATTTATTTCTTCTGTGTTCGTGTCTCTTGTGAGAAAGACATCATTACTTCTCCAGAAATATGAGCCTTTTCAGTGTACCACAACCCATGGCTGTGTTGTGAACAGTAGGATTTATATCGTGCTTCCCAGTATACTGAAGGGCCACAGAAAGACAGACGTTTGTAAGGGACAAATGGCTGAGAGGCAACTCACAGTCTTTAAGCCCTCTGTGTTTTCACAGAGAGAAGAACCAGCTCAGTGTCTTCCCTTCTAGGGTACTGTTAGGTCAAATCTTGAAACCTTGGTACCTCTGAGGCGGGTGCATTTTGGGAGGTAACATCCTTGTATGCCCATCTCACAGAGGACCAGTTCAAACCCAAGTAATAGCAGTATAAGGGCTTGTGAAATCTCTGCTTTCCTATGCAAGCTAAGCAACCTGCCATGCCTCCAGACCTTGCAAATAGTGCATGGACCTGTACTGACTATGTAATATTATTCTGCTCCTTTGATCTTGGAGCACACTGCAAGCCTCCAAGCCTCAACAAGCCCTGCTGAAGCAGGGGAAATGTTCCTATTCCTACATTGGCAGGTTTGGAAACTGAGGCATGGAGGTTTGCCTGCACTGTAGCCACAGAGCAGTCAATGGCAAGCAGAGGAATTCCAGCGACCTCATGCATGAGGCCAGGATTTCAGAGTAAATCCTTTTACTCCCAGTAATGAAACTCAGTCACTTTGCTGCCTATGTCCTTGTCACTGGAATTTAAAGTTGGCCTCCCCACCTCTCTCACTCCTTCATTTTCTTCCATGTCGGAGCAATAGGTGTTGCAAAGCAGATTTGTTTCTAATCTGCAGTTGTGTGCAGCATCGGGTAGGATGCTTGTGGGCCTCCTCTCCTTTCCTCTTCCTGCTGCACACCATAGCCACCCTCCTTGGACAGGTCCTTGGTTTATTTTTATGAAGGAAACAGGGAATTCCTCATAACCAAACAGAACAGACGCATGAAACCTGGATAAAGAAGAGGATATGGGCAAGGACACTTTCCACTTGAGCAGCCCGGTCTAGTGGAACGTGCCCCTGACCATGGCAGGGGGTTGGAACTGGATGAACTTCAAGGTCTCTTCCAACCTGAACCATTCTGTCATGATATATTTTTAATCCGTCCCTCCTTCCCAGTTTCTGGAGTGCCATCCTCTGCTCCAGCCCGTGTTGTGCTGTGTCTGTGCCCGTGGGCTGGCAGGAGCACTGCAGTGCCAGGATGAGGATAAGACACTTGTTGGGTAGTTGAAGGAGAATTTGTCTCCTGTCTGTTCTGTGTGATGACTGTTTTGGTGTGTTGTGACCAGGTGTGTAACATCACCCAGCACAGTAACCTGACAGCAGAGCCATGCTGAAACAGGCTGTTCCTCCTGTGCATGTGTTCACAGTGGTTGTGAGCATGTAGCAGATTCATGTGTGCGCCACTGGCAGTGGGTGCAGAAAGTTTTGACAGGATTAGCGCATGATTTCAGCAGCCCTTGTGAAGCATGAATAAAGACTGGGTGGGATTTTGCCCTCTGGGTGCAGAGGGTCTCTTGCAGTGAGGGTCTTCTGACAAAACTCATCACATTTCTGCCTTTGGGAAGGTGTTTGCTGCTGGTGGAGCTGCTGTCCTGGCTGCAAGTGCTGTTGTGCTGTGCCAGCAGTGCTTGGCTTTGTGGTGTTTTATCAGACACTGCTGCCAGGCACCCTCACTCATCTCCTGTGCTTATGTGACACCTGTACGACATGCTCTGAGCACTGCATTGTCCTCCAGAAGAGAAGGATTGTTCTTAAAAAGTGGAGCAAGGGCCCTTCCACAGGCTGGTGGGTTGTCTTACTGATTTCTTTACTTTCTCCCTCAGGGTATACTGGTCTTGGGACAGAGCTGCAGCATGTCACCCAGTCCCCATAACTAGGCAGCGATGCCAGGGAGGTGGCAGGAGTCCCTGAGGAGTTTTCAGAGCCCTCTGTATGAAATGAAGAGAGTCACCAGATGATTTTCATAGAGCTGGATGTGAAGGTTGTGCTGAATCTTTGTTGTGTAATAGTGACTGGGTCAACTTCTAATGTAATGACAGTGGCAGCTTTGATCTGCAGATGAAGTATGTTCACTGCACAGCTTGGAAATCCTGCTTCTGGAGATGCTACAGAAGAACTTTGATATTGTTAGATATGAATCTATAGATTACAAAGATGTAACTACAGGAACTATAGATGCCATTTAAAGAGAGGAGACAAAGGACTTGGTAGTTAACTGCTGCTTTTCATGGGACAGGAGGGAAAGAGGACAAAGTGCAATGGGAAGTGTCTCCATCTGAGTGAGACCTGGGCTATATAGCCTAGTATGGGAAGAGGATGTAGAAAATATAATTTAAGATATTCCCTGTTTTCCTGAGCTTTTTGCCCTTCATTCTGTTTAGCAGAAACAAAGTTTGTTTTAGATTGGAAAAGAGCTTGAATTTTTTGAGATGGCCTCGTAGTTTGGTTCTGTGCTATTATTATGGTGGATTTAAGAAACTACTCAAAGTTCCATATAGGCACTTAGGATAAAATGGCCTGTCTCATTGCATGATCTACTCAAAAATGCGCTTTCATCCTAAGATGATAATTGTACAGATCTCTAAGGAATGGGTAAAAAAGGATAGAGAGGCTCTGTAAATATGCCATCATTTTTAAAGAGATGGCCAAACAATTCCCTTTTTAATGTAACAAACAAAGTATGTGTCTTTCACAAAGGCACCACAAGATAGGAGAAAGCTTTTGACTGCAGAGGAGCCCATTGAACACGGAATGCAGGAGCAGGAGGAGTTGGGATGGCAGAGGGCATTCCAGCACCTGGTAGGAAAGGTGCACAAGGGCAGAGAAACAATAGAGGATAAATGGAATATTCTAAAGTCTCTTGTAGTGGTTTCTTCTTCAAAGCACACAACCCACAAACCAGCTTTAAATAGTTCCAGTCCTATTCACTGAAATGAAATTAAAATAGGATTTTGAAGAAATGGACACATTAAAGTTTGCTGATGGCTTTTGAACCAGGAAACTGAGCACGTGGAGAAGGTCTGTGCAGCAGATTCATAGCCTGAGTATGTCTAGAGAGCAGTTTTGGGGCCAAGAAATGCCAGCCTACCTGGATGAGTTGTGATGGAAGCTGTTGGGTGAGGCTAGACTCTGTAAGGGAGGGTGATGCAGATGCCGGAGAGGAAGGCTTACTGGTGAGCTTACCCAGGGCAGCTTGGCCTGGCACATACTGTGTATGTCAGGAATTCAACATTGCATGTCTGGAGAGCTCCATGCGTTGTTGGGCACCTGCAGTGGCTGCTCCTCACTTACATCTTCACAGAGCCTGAGGTTTGGCTGTGTAACTCACTGACCCCCAGGCTAACACTCCAGCACTGTCTCAGTACAGGATGACCACTCAGTGACACAGCTGAGCATGAGGGTCTGTCCCACTGACATCTGAAACTGGGGATGGTAGAGAAGGCCTGCAGAGAAACCGAAGGAGTTAGGAGTAAACCTCAGAGTAAGCCCTGTCAGCCCTGGATCTTGCTTTCTATCAGTTGTAATCTCCATTTTGCTTAAAAGCTGGCAAACTGAGAGAGGAAAAAATGTCTCTAGACTGAAGAGTCCTGAGTTTTGTTCCCATTACCCAAGTTTTGGAGCATCTTCAGCAAGGTGTTGGGGTTTGGGGGTTATTTGTTTTATTTTTTCACCAACTGGGTGTTAAATGCTGTTCCCAGCTGTGCAACCTCCATGCTTTTGTAAGAGTCGCTGTACCTCTTTTTGTCTCTGCTTCCTTGCACACCTGTTGTGGGGGCTCTGGTTGTAAATTCTTCAGGACAGGGATTATCTCTCACTTGGGTGATGATTTGCAGCATGGAGTTAACTCTGCAATGGACTTAACTCTCCTCCAGTGCTCTATACAGGGAAGTGATGGAGGGGTGGCTCAGTGATGATGCCACGTTCCTCCTCTGCAGGATAGCTAGCACCCTCCAAACCAAAGTTTATCTGTATGAGTGGTGCTTCAAGTGAGGACAAGACTCAGGATATTAGCAGAAATAACTGAGTGGTAGAAACCAGTCCTAAGTAACTGCAGCCCCTGACACACTGCATCTCTAGTCCAGTCTTGAAGTGAAAGTAGTGTTAATTTGAAGCTGTCCCAGTGCTCGGGTCCCCTAAAGAGTGATGTGTTTATCTGAACAAACTGTTCAACTCTCACAATCTACAGCAGATGTAATGGACCTTTCCGTCTTCTCTGAATTGAACTGAAATAGTGTTTGTATATTTTGGGGTGGGTTGTGGGGCAGGAGCAGGATAAATCCCTCTAATTGTGCTATTCAGTAGACACAGCTTTGTTTATTTTTTAAGCTGGCACAGAAATGCAGGATAAGCTTAGCTGACCACAAGCCATTAAATGTTATGACTTGAATTGGATACTGAACAGTATTGTTAAGAGTATGAAGGGAAACTCTGGAGTAAATTAACAGGTCATATAATATCTCACATTCCCAGAAACGCAACAGTAGTCACTCATCTCTCTTCAACTACTTTGCCAGCTAAGAGTGAGATATTTCTGCTCAAACTCAAAGCATCCAGAAGTCAGACATTTACATTTGAGCTGGTCCCAGCTGGAGCCGAGCTCCCTGTGCAGCTGATAAGGAAAAACAGGAACTTCCAGAGGGTGATGATTCAGCTTATGCTAAGACAGACATCTAAGATGGATCAGATGAATTGCTCTCAGAAGGTGTCACCTTTCCTCCCAGGTATGGGTGATTATAGATAGCTTCACTGACGTAAATGGTGGTGCTGGTGTGCAGCTCTGTACTGCTGTGACTGCAGCAGGGTGCTGCTGATCACCATTTTCTTGCGCCATTGGGATATTTGGGAGGAAGAGCATATTTGACACTTAGGGACTTCTGTTGCCATTGGCAGGGTTCATGCTGCACATATCAGATCTGATTCATCCATAATCCATTTTATTCGTTTTCCTTTGTGAGGAATTCTGCACTTTAAGAGAATTCACGTTGTACACTGAGTGGACACAGGTATGTTCCTGTGAGAGGGCACACTTGTGCATCTTCTCTCTCTTAGCAGGCTTCAGCAGATCGGAGAGCAAAATAGCTGCTGGCTTTGCCCTCAGGGCTGATTATGGGACCTGGCTCCACATTGATGTGCAAAAGCTTGGGAGCTCCCAGAGCTGGCACTGGGGCTGAGCTCAGCCCAGGATACAAGTCCAGCTCAAGGTGGAGTCAGCAGCCCCAGCAGAGTGCTAGGCAGCGCTGCCTCCTTCGTGTCATGTACACCCTTCAAAAGGGGGATTGTCCCTGCACTGGGATATCAGAGCTGCCTTCTGTAGCTGGACTTGATGCAACGGCCATGTCTTCTTGTAGTTGCTACGTTTCTTTGAGCTGGCTTAGGGAAGGATTTTACACTTGTGTTATTGAGCAGTTACCTTCCATTTGTATTTCAACTATTTCTAGGAGGTAGGAGGCAAACTGCATCGAGTCTGAAACCTTTTTTTTGTCTGGATATTGCCTGATACAAATTCACATTCATATGTGTGATCCCAGAAACTGGGATCTGGAGCTCACTGGAGTAGGAGCTTCCAGGATTAGACCCTGAAAATATATGTTGTTACACCAAATAATGCATATTACAGCTTAAAATAGTATAGCTATAAAGCAGTGCCTGGCATCCAAAGCTTGACATCCAGATTTCTGTTGCCAGAATATTTTCCCACTAAAATGAATTAAAAGCATAAAAATCAATGTCTATTTAGGTGGTTCATTATTATTGCTTGGTTAAGTATAAACAATTTGTCAACACATAACAGACACTTGGAGAGGATATTTCCTTGCAGTAACACTAATGTGAAACTCTCCTGGCTGTTCCCTAACCTGGCACTCACAACCTTGGATCCAACTGCACAGCTTAGAAGTTTTGAAACTAGCTTTCCAAGCTGGGCTTTGGGTAAGGTTCCTCAGCAGTATGTAATTATTCCCATTATACTTGTCGTCAGTGATTCACTGACCATTGAGGCATACATACATACGAGCTATTTTTCTCTTTATGACTTTTCAGGGGGATGATTCACTGGTTGTAAGTATACATTATCATATGACTACAGGAGGAAAAAGACAAATGGAGTGAAGTGCCACTGAGATTTTCCATATTAAAACAAAAAAGAGTTTGGTCAATAAAATAATGATGTTTCTCCCCCTGAGGATAGCAAACATCTGTAAAGCTTCAAACTAGCCAGAATCCATACAGCTTTACTTTGGTTTTACACTCGTAGAATTCAATACGCTGAAATCAGTGGAGTTAAACAAAGTAAATACAGCTGGGGAAAGATGGGGGTGTTTTAGCTTTTCTTCTGAATGGCTTCACCATTCTCTGCACACATGTTGGTCCTGGGGAGATGCTTTTTCCCCAGCTATGCAAGAGAGAGAGCAGGATGGGTTGTTCCATGTAGCCATAGTGGCGAGGATGCCACAGCTCATCTCTTCTGGGTTTGACTATAGGAGGTGGGACAGATCCTGGTCACTGACTCCAGGTGAATGACATAACTTCTGGAAGACATTGGGACAGTTCTTGGAAATGAAATAATCAGTGTCAGGTGAAGACCCCAAGCAGTCATAGCGTGACCTTGATGCAGTAGCTTCAAGTGAGTTTTGTAGCCTGCAGATCAATATGAAGATGGGCAGCAAGGACCATTGAAGTTGCTGACTTAGAAAAAACTCTTCCAATGCAAAAGCGGAAGATCTGGTCAGCAGTGAGATGGTCTGTTGAGCAACAGGGAAAAATAGATTTATGTGTTGCTCAGATTCTGCAAACAAGCCAGATTGTTCTGGCACAAAACACACAATATTTATTCACAAAAATGTGGAATTAATTGCTGTCATCCACATTTTTAATGGGAACATGTTTTGTTTTTTGGTTACAATGGTCCTGACCTCAGTCATTGTGAAGAGCGGGACATCCCTGCCGTGTGAAGGGCCCGGCAGGAAGCGGTGGTGGGTCCAGTGGGATTGACAGGGAGTGCCATCACAATGTCCATCCTACCCAGCTTCCCAACGAAGGGAGTTCACTCACATATTTGTGGAAGTCATATTTATGTCCGAATACAAAGGTCTACTTCCATTAGCTTGTTACCAAGAAAATAGCCTCCCGGATGTTTTACTTGTTTCACTGTCATTACATTCAGTTGATTTTCCTCTTCTCTGGCTTCTCTTTTAAAAGCAAAGGCGGCGAATTCTCCTCTGGGGTAGCAGGAGACATTCCTGCTGTCACCTGAACTGGGACTTGGGTTTTTTACAGTGCTTATTCACACTGTTTGTACACCACCAGCATGAGCTGTGATTATCCATAGATGGATTATCCCCATTGTAATTCACTGCTGGAGACATCGAGCCGGGCTCACTGTGCCCGTATCCACATGTGATGTGCTGCCTGGTGTAGACCTGCCAGTTTATGTTGATACATGGTCTCTAGTCAGCAGCAGCACTAAATTCTTCCCATTTCCATATTCTTATTGTACATTTTAGGGCATAATTTACCCATGCTTTGCACTCTTGACAGCTCTGGGTTATCTGCTCCCTCCATTTCCCTGGTTAATGAAGAATTGACTCTGTCTTCACAGTGCTTTCATACATGTGCAGAAGAAAGAGATTTTTATCTACGGAGACACAGATCGCAGATACATGAATTTTGCGAGGGGTGAGCAGGTCATCCTGATGCAATTCCATGGAAACAAGCAATTGCAGTTACAGGTACAGTTGAATGAGGTAATTTGGAGCACAGCTGCCCAGTAGCAGGGCTTTTCAACTCTCTAATCATTGCCGTGGACCTACAGACTGGAGGAAAGCCCGAGCTGAAAGGGTCACTCACAGGCCAATAAAGGAATATCTGCTGGCTGGGAACACCAGACTCAACAGTTTCAAAAACATGTTTTTCTTCATCTTGTTGAAACACAAGATTACACTTAGTCATCACTTATACGGTTAGACTTATGATCTCACAACTACAAGCCTTTTCCTTTCTCCCTGCCTCCCCTTCTTTATTTTCTGTTGGGTTTTTTTCCCTGAAGAACCATTTATTAAACATATGCTTCATTCCTGGCTGGGGATTTCCACTCAGCTTTCTGTGGTTGATATCCCAGCGCCTAGAGAGTTCTCTGTGTAGGGTTGGGGAGATCTTAGTCAACACAACCGGAAAGAAGTCCTGCCTATTCCCTTGCATTAAATAGGTGGGTCAGAGTCCCAGCTGGTGTAAATTATCCTGGCCCAGAGATCTGTTTAAATGGTGTTTGCAGCTTCTTTTGGAGTCATGGAGGAGGAAAGCTTTGCTAACAGAAATGCTGAGTTCAGTACTTGTGAGGGCATGTTCACCTTGTCAGAGCCATCTCTTGATGTTGTCTCTGGGTCGGCTCTGTTGGAAGGGATGGTGCTACAGTGCCTTGTCCATTCAAGTGAGTGCTGCATGAAAGTTTGTCAGAAATCTGGATTTGTCTGTCTGTGCTTTCCAAACCTTTTTCACCACCTCCTGGGGCTTTGACTCTTGACTACAGTATTACTGAGCTTTGTACTGCAGCAATTCACTGACTGGGGAAGGCTGTTCTGCACTGCTGCCGTTGTTTCTGGAGGATTTCCATCAGTTTATCACAATGATCCACTTTTCCTCATCCCTTTCCAGGCAGAAACTCTGTCAGCTTCTCTCTGCTTCCCTCATGAAATACGGCTACAAGTCACAGCTTCACCCTCTCGCCCCAAACTCATTATTTCAACCCATCTTTGTTATACAGTGTTATTATAACATTTACTATAGCATCTGAAAGGCTTAAAATGCAGACACATGAAACAGAGTAAAACAATTTGTTCTGCCCCAGTGATCATCTTGGTTGCTAGAGACTACTTTAGCAACCTCCAGCTCCATTTGCTCACCAGTTAAATCAAATCCTGTCATTTAATAGCGCTATGTAAGTACTTGTTTGGAAGAAGTTTTGCTATCTGATGTCATCTGTGTTCTACAACTTTAATTGATACAGCTAAAATGCAGCCAAGCTTTGAATGATTTTTCTTGTGACATGTGCTGTGCTAGGATGTTCAAATTGCTATTGTATAATGATGACTAATTCCTTAACTAAAGTCCATCAGTAAAATCTCAGCTTTATAAAAGCTATAAATATCATTATTTCATCTCCATAATGCTGTCTTTTGTCTCTACTCATTCTTCCTGCACAATTACTTACCAGCATCTGTAGTATCATGATTTTTTTGGTGTATATTTAAGCAGAACTGAGCCTTAAGTATTGTTGTTAAAGTTCAGCTATCAGCCTGGGGCTTACTTAGTTACTGCGTCCTCAGCATAGTGCTGGTATAACGTTAAGGAAGAAGTTTTTCTTGATTTCTGGTGAGGAAGATTCTGTCTTTCAGTATCTCCCTGTGCACAAGCTTCACGAACTTAAGAAGGTGGCCAGCAGCTGGCTCAGAGGTGTAGTGGTTGTCTCTCTGCTGTGATTTACACCTGTTTACACTTAGTGAAGAGCCTGAGTGGCTGCAGCGGTCATTCTTCCATGAAGCTATTCTGACTGCGTCCTTATAGCCCTCTGGTAGCCCTTATAAGTTTTAAAAGTTATCAGTGACAGCTTCTGCGTCACAAAAGTGGAAAGGACTACAGAGGATGTATTAGCTGTACCCAGCACTTGTGCCCGAAGGTGGAACCATGCCCACATCAGATGAGACCGCTGCAGCAGGAAACATGTCCCCTCCCCTCTCACGTAACTACACTTGGTTCCAGTGATGATTTGGAGCAAGGAAAACCACTGCATTTACAGGAATACTTCTGTATTCCTGAGGCATTTTTCTAGGCTTGGTTCTCTTCCAGCGTTGTTCTTTAGGTGTGACTTTAGCCTTTTGTTTCAGGTCAGCTCAGAAGCAAACTGGATTCTCTATTTTCAGCTTGTTCTCTGGCTGGAATAATCCTTGTATTTGGTTTTGGCTTTTTATGAGACAGTCTTTTCAATTGCTTTTCTCATTTATAATTCAACATACCACAGCACTGCTTCACCTCTGTCTATTGTAGAAGCCTTTTGTTTTTGTTGTCTCTCTGGCCTGAGCTGTGCTCTGTGATGTTCGCATACAAGATGCTCATTAAAGAGGTACCTTACAAAAGCTGAACTGCACCTCTGAAGCTGTATATTCAGTCTGCCTTTTTACACTTCGCACCACAACAGGTGAATCCGTTAGGCTGCTTTGTTTCATTTCACTGGGATTAATTACAGAGCGAGGAGGTATGTGTTATGGCAGGGAAATGGAAGGGAAGAATCATTGCTTTTAAACTCCCTGGTCTCGTGCTCTATAGGGAGAGCTCTGTCAGGAGAGACAGAGCCTCCTTTAACTTGGAGTGCATTCATTAGAACTTTTAAACTGGGGTCTGACACTTCAAAGGTTATTCAGTAAACAGAACCTGTGCTGAAGGGAAACCCCAGGCTAGAACAGACCCTGCTTAACAAGACTGGTACCCCAGATTCCTCCTGGCTAGGACAGCTCATTTCATTAAAGCCATGGCTTGGCCAGTGTCAGGAAGTATACAGCCTGGGCAGGAAAGTCAGTCAAAGTAGGGTATGTTTAATAACTTATTATAGATATCTAATGTATAGAAAAGAGCTAAAACATTGTAGCTGTTTCACCAGAGCAGATGATGCCTGAATGATGTGGAAATGGCAGATGCACTTGGTTTCCAGTGTCACCATTGAGTACTGGGCAGCGTAATATGGACTGTGAAATTGGTGCAGATGTGAAACAGGGTTCGGGTCAGAGGATGAGGGTAACAGGGGTGGGATAACAATATCCAAGAGTGTGATTTAGGAAATAAACCAGAGAAATTGATAAAGCAAACTTCAGAAGCATGCGACAGAGGTTACAGTGCCTGCAGAAGCACCACAAAGTGCAGCTGCTGTGATGTACAGGCTTGTGAGTGGGACCCTTTTCACTGCTGCCTCATTCCTCTGTGCCCCTCGATGCCTTAATCTTGTAATGCCTCTATTGTTCATCTGCAAAGTAAGGATCCAGGATCGCCTTTAGAAGGATGTGGATTGTCTTAAATTATTAATGTCTGTAAAGCACTTTGAAGTCTTTGGCTGGCTCTTGTTTCAGCAGTACAAGGTATTATCTACACTGTCATTGCTGTGTTTGCTCAGGAAGTATACAATGGGGTTTATTTGCAGCTGTGGTCCCAGTGGAACTCTGTAGTTGGATGCTAGGGAATAGGTGTTCCATTAAAACTGCATGTGGAGAGCTTGGCTGCCTGTGAATGTGATCACTGCAGGAGTAATGAGAAAGAAAGCTGCAGGACAGATAGATAAATGCTAGCTGCAGCTTTTGTTTCGTTCTTCCCTTTTTCTTTGTCATTAATCTGGCCAACTAGGAGTAAGAATTTATGTCTGTATCTATTAGAGAAGCATGGCTGGAATGTGAGATTTATTGGCACCAATATGAAGGAGCAATTTCAGAAAGAGCTCTGGAAATGAATTCATGTGTTGGGGTTTAACTTACTCTGAACTCTTCCTCTACAAGAACTAATGAGCAGAACTGTGCTAATTCATCATCAACCTTTACCCTTCTGTGCCACCTTTAGCAAAGATTCTTAAACGCTCTTGAAGGTTGGCACTTGGTGCCAACTTGGCAGGAATCTTGATACTCTGTTCAGAGCTGGACTGGAGGAATGGAGTGATTGATTCCAAGCCTCACAAAGTCACTGAGAGCTTCAGTAAGATGAGGCATGAGTATCAACTCTGCCCACATGGCTAGGGCTGAGATCCTACAACATGCAGTGCTCTGGAAAGGAGGAGTGGAGGGGTTCCATGAGAACTCGGGCTGATGCCTAGGAGTGAAACAGGGAATATGTCAGTGTGTTTCACTTCACTGTGCAGTGGGAACGCACAGGAAGAGTACCCTAAGGTGAGCCTTTCGGTATCACACAGGGCAAGTGTATGTTGGCCTCTGTGACACCTTCCTGTACTGGATGAAGACCGGAGCTCAAATGATCTGTTGGTGGTCCAGGAGTACCACATGGACAATGCCTTTGTGGTAGTAGCATCTGCATTGTGGAATCATCCCATGGGATCAGATACAACTGTGCTGTTGCATCTGGGAAAGGGCTGAGCAGTCTCATCACATGTGCGTATTTCAGCCAGCCGGGACACTCCTTGAGCCTGGGTAGTGAAGGCAGGATCTGCAAACACCCTTCTTCTTGCTATGCTTTACTCATACCAATTCTGTGAGTACCCTTATGGGTTGTCAAGATAGGATGTGGGAGGCAAAATGATCTGAAATGAGGAGAGGAGCAGCAGGAATTAGCATGGTTTTCACAGTAACTGCACATCTTGTGCTGTAAATTCCCATGCCAATGTGTGGATTGAGCTTTCTGATCACATTATCAGAATGCGATCTCTAGTGATGAGCAGTGATTTAACCAGGTTGTGAACAGAGGTCATTTTTTACCTCATTTGCTTTTCTTGATCCTCTGGATTTAGCAAACAGCCTGGCAGATGCTGTCCGAAGTTTCTTGCTCCCCACAGAGCTGAGCTGCAGCCAGCAAGGCTCAATCCTTTGTGTGTGAGGAGCCATCGAGGCTGGACACCTTCTTCCCTTAAACCTCCAGGATGCCCAGGAAGTCACAACTTGGAAGTCATTATGAATGGATCATTAGATAAACCATGTTGATGTGTGAGATAGTCAGCTTGGCAGTGGCTTCTAATTCATGCAC
Organism: Psittacus erithacus; assembly: GCA_009867235.2. NCBI lineage: Eukaryota > Metazoa > Chordata > Aves > Psittaciformes > Psittacidae > Psittacus > Psittacus erithacus. The sequence goes on along the minus strand of WYDI02025289.1, from coordinate 86,908 downwards.
AGCTGAGGCTTAACACAGCTCCAAGAGATCAGTGTGTAATGATGCTTTTCCACTTCGGTCCAAGGAATGTTTCTTCTGCCACTCCTGTTCCCCTGCCTGTTTTAGCTCTGGTTAACTGCAGTGGAGAACATTCACCCACAGAGCTTATTCTGCTTTCTTGCAGCTTTGCAGTTGGTTGCCCAAGGAAAGGCAGCTCACTCTGCTTTTCAAAGCATTTTTGTAGGCCTGAGTGGAGCGTGAAGCTTAATGGGGTACGTACAGTGTTACACAGAATGCAGCTCTCGTGCTGTGCACTGAAGATTTACAATTACTTTAATTTAACCCAAATGAAAGTCCTCTGAGCCAAGTTATTTTGCAGACATCTTTTCTGGATGGTTATTTGATTCCTTACACTTCATATGGAAGATTTAAGTTGAGGTTTGGCTGCTGTATTCATGTGTCCAAATGTATTTTGGGGGTTTTTCAAAGCAGGCCTCTTCAGCTTTTTTTTTGCAGGTGCAGTTTTTTGTCCTTGCGACTAACTTTTGCCTACAGAGTGGCATTTAGAGGGGGTAAAGTGGGATGCTGCAGTGTGAGAATGGCACCTAGAAATGGGGGGGGGGCGGTTTGAAATGCTCCTGCAAGTCTGTTTTCAGGGATGAGAAGGATCAGGCCAGTTGTGTTCTCTGGCTAAAAGTTTCAGTGTCAGGCATTGTGGATTGAAGCAGGGAGTGTGGCGACATGGGCCTGAGCTGTAAGGTGGAAACCTGTCTGTGCCATGCCTCATCCTTGGCAGCTGTGGATGCCAAAGCTGGTCGTGTGAAAGGCTGCCTTGGGACTACAGGGTGCTCTGGACACAAAAGCAAAGCTCAGTTTTGTGATTCATGTAGAGAAATAGTTGTTGCTTGGTCTCCCTGAGTGCCTTTGTGAGAGCTAACTGAAATGACCTCTAGAAAGCAAATCCTGAGGCTGTTCAGTGCACACAATATGAAGAAAGGGCTTTCATGTCCTTGGTAGCTCTGCACCGGCACTCAGCTTCTGCATGGGGTGGCTGTAAAGTCAGTTGTGATCCTGGGTCTGTGTTGCAAAGGTGATTACTGAGATACAGGAGAGGAAAAAATGCCCAGTGGAGATTTTCTGTGTATTTGGGTTGTATTTGGTGTTTGTGTTGGCGTTTGCTTGGCCTTATGTGGAAAGTCTGGGGGATTGTTTCAATGGCCACGTCTGCAGAGAGGGAAGGTTTCCAGCAGGCAAATGGGAGATGCTTATCCTCCCTTCATTTCTGATGTTAATTGGGAGTTTGGAGCGAGTCACTAATGATTGAGCCAGGCACATTCTTGCTTGGACATGCCTCATTTTCTGTCCCATTCACGCGAGCGCTCAGGATTAGCACCGGGGAATAAAAGATCTAAAGAGGAGATCACCCCAGTGTGCTGAGGCATGGAGCTGGACTGGCTGGGTCTAAATCCTGCTCACCTGAAGGGGAGCCTGAAATAGAGACCTTTGCACAGCAGTTAAGGAGCTGTGGCTGGCATGGTATGGGTCAAAGCTGTATGGCTGCTGTATCAGGGCAATGGGAGATGAGAGATCCTGGGCTGGACAGAGAAATATTGTTTGTTAGGTAACTTCCAGAAGCATTCTCTCTTCATATTTTATATTCCAGCATCCTTTTGTGGCAATTAACAATGACTTGGAGATGGTCTAATTGTGTAGAGCTTTGATTGAGCTAGGATCAACATTTCCTTAACCTCTATTAAACCCAACATAAAGGTTTTGGTGGTTTTTTTGAGGTCATATTGTTAGCATGATGTGCTTGGCTTCATCTCCTATGGAAGTGCTCAAAAGATACTAACACACACAGAATTGAAGGAAAGAATGAAGAGGATGATACGAAGCCCAAGAATTTTAAGTCTGTTTAACTGTAAAACCTTGGTTGCTGAACCATCTGCTTTTAATCTTCCTATTGCTGTGCAGTCTTCTGGGACCTTGGCTTGGCAACAGATTTCCAAATCACTAAATTAATCTTGTCAGCTTCAGGAAGCACCAGAAGACTCTTGGGAGTATCCAGACACATTGATCTGCAAACTGAAATCTACCTGGGTTACTTGTCCAAAGCCTTTTATGGATAGGCGGTCCTGCAGTATTCAGAACAATGTGCATGATCACCAGGCAATCTCAACTATTCATGTGGATGGTGAATAAAAACACTCAGCAATGTTGTGATAGGAAGTCTCTTTGAGCAGTGTTTTTCTGGTTGAGCCATTGGTTTATGTGTGGATGAGGTGTCCTCACAGCAGCCCCATTCCCTCAGCAAGGGCTGCCGGTATGAACACGGCCCGAGCAAAATAGCCACAGCAAAGCACAGAGTCTTTAAAAAAACCCCAAAAAGTTAAACCTGCTTCAAGTTCCTTGCATTCGGATGGGAAGCAGAGCTGGAAGCTGGCTTTGGACACCTGTTAGCCTCAGGAAATAACCATGTAGAAACTATAATTCCTTAATGTGCATGTCTAACAGCATGGCAAGTGCTCAGCAAATAGTGCAGTGGAGACGGCTGTTGCTGCCAGTAGCTTTGCTGGTATTGTGCTGTAACAAAAGGTGTCACTTCCACTTCTCTTTTAAAGGCCACACTCAGTGGATAGCACGGAGCAGTGGGAAGAAGCAGTGGTAAAGGCCCAGGGGCCCTTGTACCTGAGCAGCCGCCTGCTCTGCATTTGTGCTTTGTTTTGCTGCAGAGCATCTCCCCAGAGCATTGTCAGACTCCACGTGCCTCATTAGATGCAGCAGACCTGCACATCTCCCTTGAGCTGGGAATCTCCTGATGCTTGCTGCAGGGCTAGGTCCCTTTGGAGCTTTGCCCTGGAGTAGCTGTGGTAGAGCCCCGGCAGCACAAAGAGGGAAGCAGAATATCCACGTTGTTTTTAATTCTCAGTGAAAAAAGCCTTTAGAAAATTCCTGTCAGTCTCAATTGTGAAATCTGATGTACGGCCTAAAAATAGCATTTTGGTGAGAGCTGAGAGCATCTACAATGAATTGACGGGAGGAACAGAAGTTGGCAAATCCACACAGCTCAACATTTCCAAAACTAATTTTCCACATCAAGTCTCCTTTTCCTTTTCCCTGTGCTGTTTAAACAGGAATGTAAAAAGAAACTGTTAAGGAGACCCACACATGTAATTGTTAGGGGAGGAAAAAAGTTTTGTGGCTGAGAAACAGGAGAAGAGCCAGATGATCCTGTTACTTCTTCTGCCACAGACTTACGTGACCTTGGCAAGCGGCATTTCCCAGATCGTTGACTAATGTTGGCTGGTTGTTGCTTGGACACTCGGTGTGGGACAGCTCGGGTGGGTGTTTGCAGAAGTGTTGAGCAGCCAGATTTCCACTAGGTTGCTCCAAATCAGAAGATTCATTTTTCAACCCTGCTCCTCAACTTTCCGTTCCCGTATCTAAAGTGATGAAAGTCACTTCCTCCGAGAAGGGAGGGACCAGGAGCTGGGACTGCAGTCAGGCACTGGCCATGGAGCTGTGATCTTTCATACCAGCTGGGCATCTGTCCTTGTTGTCCCATGTTTCCTCATCTATAGGATGTTCATTCCTGAAGAGTCAACAGTGAGTTCCTGTACTAAAGGAACCTTTGTGCCCAGAGGAGTGGGGAATAATGAGCCTCCTGGCCTGTACAGTCCCCCCATGATACTCTTATTTCTCAAGAGTTCTATTTCTCAAGTGCTGTTTGCTGTCTGGTGTTTGTATCTAATTTCTACACGAGTAGATGGAGCCAGTGCAGGACAAGAAGGAAATCTCTGCGTGGTAAAGACAAGCAATACAGGCACCGTTCCCTCGATGGGCAAAGAAGAGGTTGTTTGTATCCTGCGCTCTCCCAAACTACGAGGAAAGACTTTGAAGTACAAAAATAGTTGCTGTATTATACACATATTGTAGGATGTTTACCACTGGAGACTAATGCCTAAACAATGAATTTCCAAGGCACTCCAAATGTGATCCAGCTTTATTCTAAACAGTCATGAAAAAAATCCTGATTACAACAAATGAAACGCTGCTATTTGTTTTCTTTTCACAGTTGGAAATTCTGTACACACAGAGAAGTTGCTTTGGGGTCTCAAAGTGTTTATCCTGCCAAAAATAATGTTCTAAAAATGATCGCTTAGCATTCCCTGCATCCCTGCATATTTATTTACCATGAAGAATCTGCTTACAGAGCTTATATTGTATTTTCTTTACATTTCAACTTCAGTGAAACAACCCGAGCGTGCTTCTTCACCAACACCCATTTCTGCTCAGAGTCATTAAACTGTTTGGTAACTATTTTCTGCGGGCTGTGGTTAATCTCCAGGCAAGTTTATTTAGCAACCAAAGGTGATTCTAAGAGCCAGATTTTCAAAGCAGCCTTCTAAATACAGCACAGTGTTTGAAATGGCTTCTGTTTGGATGTGCGAGGGCTTGGGGACTTGCAGGTTTTCATGAATACAGATGGGTTTGTATCCAGTAAATTTAGAAATAAGAGTATTAGACGTTGAACAGCATCCACGTTACAAGAGCAGTGTGTGTATCTGAACAGCCCCTTCCCAGGAAGCTGCAGGGTTACTGGGGGAAGCTTCAAATTCAGGATGTTCTCAGCCCCACCTGTGGTTTCTCCTCTCCTACAAATAGTGGTTTATTTGTGGATTTGCATGCTTACAGAGAGCCTTTGCTGTTGTATTTGAATGAATTGAGCCTCCTGTGGAGTTTTATCACCACTTTACAGGGAGGGAAACTGGGAAAGAGAAGTGACTTACCTGAAGTCTGGGGAGCTTGGGCAAATGCACAGCTCATCCTTGGGAGACACCGGCTTTTTACCTGTGACCATCTTCACTCCCTGTGGCTGTGCCAGCTTTGGGGAGTGGAGTGGGCTATTGACCCTGTTGCTCTGGGCTTAATGCTGGTCTCTTGGGGAAGTTTCTGCAATTCCTCCACTCCATCTCTCCAAATGTTAAAGGCTTGTCTGCCTGTTCCCTTTCAGACCTGCAGAAACCGCTCCATGAATTGCTAATGTGCAGTGGGAGGAAAAAGCCTCCCGAAGCCTTGCAAGTGCAAGATCACAGAGCCCTGAGAAAAGCTGAAAGCACTGTCTCCCCTTCGGCAAGGGGCTTGGAAACCTGGCTGTCTGCCTAATGCTTATTTGGTGTTGGGAATCCTTTCCCATCTAACTCAGCTGAGCAGGAAGAGTGGAGGTCAGGAGCTTCCTTATGGCGGGGTGCAGAGGACACTTTGAAGGTACTGCATCCTGGAGGCGAGAGATGGGAGCAGCCCAGACATTCTCTTCTGCCGTGCAAGCAGATTATGGTCTCTCAGTGTGGGCTATAGCCTCATGCATGCCTGTTTGGGCTAGCATCTGTGCTCAGTGGGCTAGTTGGCATGCTGGAGCCCTCCCCTCGATTAGTGGGAGATGGTTTTGCCATGAAGTGTAATACTCTCGCTACTGCTCACTGTTCTCCTGTGTGCAGGCTCCTACCCCTCTGTGCTTGTGGATGAGGCTGCCCTGAATGACATTACAGGTACCGTGGGGTCATACCATGCGTTTAGCATTTGTTCTGGTGCTGGTAACCTGCTCACAGAGCTGAGGAGCAGTCACGCTGCCCATGTGTGAGATGGAGCTGTCTGACAAGGAGTCTCTGTGGCTGAGTAGCACGTGCTCTTCCCCCAGGCAGCAGAAGCTTTCTGCTGATGTCTGTAGAGGCTCCTCGCTGGAGCTGCTACTGTGGGTTTTTCTTAAAGTAATTTGGAAACAGTTGGATAACTTTCAGTCCACTTTCCATAAAGCTCTAAGAGCTCTCCTTTCATTTCTCTTCTGATTGCAGGAGAATACAGATTGCATCCTTTAGTAAGAGAGAGAGATGGGGATATTTCTTCTCTTACTAGCTTGGTGCTAGGCCATGGCATTTCAGAAACCATCCAAACTGCTGCTGTGAGGGCCAGGATATGTGGAGAACAACCTGATTTCCCCTCTGTCCAGGCTGTACAGATGCTGCCATTCAGAGGGATGTGAATCAGAGATCAGAGTGTGTTGTGCCGCGGGCTCTACAGCCTGTTGTTAGTTTAATTGTGATGGTCTAGCACATGCTAGCTCTGGCATTACCTTGTTGGTTTAGAGTGGAGGGCACAAGGACAGTGAGAGGCAGCTGTGGAGACAGACAGGGGAAGGAATATTGCTTTTGCAGTAGGGTTCATGTGAGCAGGTTTGCTGAAGACAGCCAGAGAGCTTGGTAGCGGTGGTTGAGAAGAGCAGATTGTCCAAAGCAGCATTTCAGAGACCCTGCTCCTTAAAATATGCTTAAAATATGCAGGAGAAGTGAGCACCGATGATGTCAGAATAGAAAATAGATGGCAACACTCCCCAAAGTAGCAGCTGCCCTGTCCTGCTGTGGCTTGCCTGCCTCTGTGCAACAGAGCCTCTTAACCCCTATAGCTGTCAGTTAGGGATGAGCTGTCGGGAGGGTGGAGGCACTGTGGCCCTAAGCAGGACCAAGCAGAGGCCTGACCTGGCACAATCCCTGTAGTTACTACTTCCAGTGTGTGCCCGCGTGCGTTGTGGACATAGGTGCTCAGCAGTGTTGCATTTTGCCTTTGAATGCTGCAGCACATTCGCATTCCTCTGAGGACACCATAACCTGTGCCACAGCAAACTTAAAGGACGCTTCAATTTGTGTTACTTCCAAAGGGCTTGGCATCTTCCCAGCTGAGCAGGTTCATCTCTATTGCTGTGACTCTCTGGCATGAAGACAGGGGTTTCCCTTTACACATGCAGGGCATGCTGGTTAGTGGCAGTTAAATATGTTAATATATTTTATTGGCTTGTCCATCTCAATGGGTGTATATTATTAAGCCAGTGGTGTTGTATCCACTGTTCAGTATAGATGACATGATCAACCATAAAGGTGAAGGAAAGCTCTCTGTGCTTGCAATGAACACCGGTCTAGCAGCTGAACTCTTCACTGTGCCATTGTCAGGTGTCCCTGTCCCCACGGAGGGACATAGTGCAGCAAAGTGCTTCTGTTATCATGGCACTGAGTGGAGCACATCTAAATAGAAGTCACTTGTCACTTAACATGAGTGACAGTTGCTATGTGGTAGCTCACACAGATACCTGATATTGGAGTGTTTAGCAGTTCTCCTGACCCAGTTGTTTTGCAAACTGTCTGGAGACCGCAGCTCCATGTGTTACACATGACTTGGCATGAGTTGTGACTCCATTAAGGGTGCCCTTGTCTGTTGTCACTGTAACTTGTCTTCTGACAGCTTGTGTTTGAATTGGTGACTTGGTGCAAGTGGTCTCATATGCAACAGCCGTTTCACCTCCTGCAGCAGGGATGTTTGTTGCAGTTTGGATGCCATTACAGTTCTGTGACCTCAGGAGACAGCTCTGCATTCACACTGCCAGGCTGGGAATAGTTGGCATTGAGCAAAAATTGCTATTGTGTCAAGGATTTGGCCTGGCTCCCTACATGATGAGAAATAGGCACAGAGCCCAGGCAGAATAATGCAGTTGGTTTCTTGCTGTTTTTTACCTGCCAAATCCGGAGCAGAATACGCAGTTATGGCTGATGTCATTCTTTTTTAGGTTCTTATTTATTTTTACAGGCATCTGACTGGCTGGATTAGTGAGATCTAAACTCATCCTCCGTAACTCTGTGCAAATACCTAACATGACTATTTTAACATTTCAGGTTCAGGGAGTAAAATACAGCCTGACCTGCTTGCCTTATAAAATGCCTGTGGTCTAATTGAAGAGCTTATAACTTTCAAATAAGTAGTTGAGATTTTTCTGTTTCCACTGCAAAGCAGCTTTTTCCAGCTTTTTTCACTATTCAGCTAAAATGAACAACACAAATGCATCCAAAACTTGCTTTTAATGTGGTCCTGGCACCACTGCGTACTAGGTTCAGTAATGAAGGCAGGGCAAAGTAATCCACATCCCATTTTGTAATAAAAGAAGGATTTCCCAGTGCTGGAAATACAATGAATTTCCCTCGTACCGATACGTTTCTGAGCTCACAGGTATCCTGGGTGTCATCTTGCCATTTCTTAGGATAAGAAATACTCTGTGCTCCAGCCACAGAAATGAAATCGAGCAGCATTTGCTCCCTCCCTCAGCCTTTTCCCTTCATCCTCAGCAGCAGATCTCATCTGTGCCCTCCTCCAGCACAGCAAATTGTGCTTCAGCTGACGAGCAAACAGGCTGGTTATTTTGGCATGGAAAGCTCTGTTTCAAGGCAAGGCTGCCTGTACAGGACCATTTCCCTGCTGGCCCCCCAGCCTTCCAAAGAAAACAGCGCCGCTGGGCTGTGTGCTCCTTTGGGTTGCAGTGGCACTGGGGTGGCGGGCAGAGCTGAACGAGACTGGATCAGTCCCTTTGGTGTTTTGGAGCCCTAGAGACCAGATCCTGAAAGGAGATCCTTGATGAGAAACCTCTGAGCTCATGCAGATCAGTTTGCAGGACTGAGCCTTGAGAACCACACTAATTAATAACAACTTGGCAAGACCATCCTGGATTTCAATAGGAGTTTTGCACTAGCGTAGGATGAGAATACAGCATTAAAATAAGGCAGACAGTTCACAGCAGGCTGAGGAGGGAGGCCAAGATCAACAGGATAAAACTCTCCTTTTACAAAAACTGCCCTAAACCTTTTTGTCCACACACAGGGCCTTAATTCAAGGCTCGTTGAAGTCAGCGGGGAAAAAAACCTCATTAATTTCAATGGGTTTGAATCAGTTTGAACCTCAGTTCTGGCCAGAACACAAGTATTTATAAACTAGCCATGGATGAGTTTAAGCTGGAAACTAGAGGACATTCTCTGAGTACGGAACAGAGAGGTTCTGGAGCCACCTTCAGCAAAAGGGGAGATGGCAGAAATGTCTTAATAATTAGTTAGATGGAGCTTGATAGAGCTAAAAAGGAGACAAGGTAATGCAGAGGGTGAGTGACAGCAGAGAAGAGGTCTCTGGTCCCTTCCTGCCCAGTAGCTGCGCACTGGGCCTGTCACATTCCTTCTTTTCCTGTAAGTGCTGTGCAGAAAACCCTATTTTAGGCAACTGCTGTGTTATGCTTCCAGCATAGCTTCATTTCAAGGAGATGATATTTGTCCAAATTATTGAGTATTGGGGGGATATTCTGTGACAACTGCTGCTGAGGGGTTCCACACAAGCACCACGCTGTCTGATATTTCATGTAATGTGGCTTTCTTGTTATTGTACTGATGACATGTGATTTCTAGTCATGCTACTCTTTGTTACAGAAAAAATGCTTAAAATATCTTTTTCTTAAGCCCCTTGTGTTTTAGCCTAGCTCTTGTTCCCTCCTCAACATGTGCTCTTCTTCCTGAAAGCCGCAGTGACTTGAGTTTGTAGTGGTTGAGCTTCTGTGTTTGGTGTTTCTCAGAGTTTGTGACTGCCTTGCAAATGGCTTTAATGTGGCTGGGCTGGCACCCTCAATGCTTTCCCACATTGTCATCTTCTTCCTCAAAGTTTCTGCTTCTTTGCTGTGTTTTGCTTCACTCTCAAAGTAGGGGTATGTCTGTGTACTACCATGAAGCTGGGTAAGGATTCACTGTGGGCTCTGCAGAGCACCGCAGCATGCCGGATTGGCAAACCCTCTGCCTCCATCCCTGCAAAGGATGCTCAGTTCTTGCATCTTAAGTGGGCACAGTTTGCAGCCAGTGTATTATTTGAAAGCATCTAAAGCACAGGACATCCATTTCCTTAATGTTAGCACAGTTAGTAGGAAACACGTAATTAGGTATTTTTAGGAGGTGTGTGTTGTTGGATGTTATTGTGAGGCTGTAGCTGTTCTCTGCTCAGCGTTCCCTGTGCTGTGTAGTGCTGTCACTTGCTGGCTTGTGTAAAAGTGTAGTATTAGGCCTTTAATGTTATATTAAATGAAATATATGTGATTCAAATAGCATCCAATCCTCACTACTGAAATGAATCAGACTCTAAATAAAATTAAGCCTACTTATTGGCTATTGAAGTTAGCCCACTTTAATAGAAGAATGGCAAATTGCGGACTCTAAACATGCCGCAGTACTGAACAGAGCTTTGATCCAGGCTTACAGAACAAAATTACTTTGTACTGTCAGGTACTTAACTTCTTTTCTTTTATCTGACACTGCAAAATACAATCAGTGAATTTCCAGTATCTCTCTCCTTACAGAACATAACCCATGTTTTAAGACAGTGACGGCTTTTCACACATAGTGACTAATATTAAAATAAATAAAAAATAAAAAACCACAAATCAAAAAGTAACCCTGGGCCTTGGATGTAGAGTAGAAAATTATTTCAAAGTTAAACCACATCATGTTCGTTCTTGCTTGCCTTTCCTTAATCTGGAGTGGAGCGTTGCCAGCAGCTGATGAACTTTTAAAGCAAGGTTGTTGAAAAGTTCTGATACAGAATTGAGCAAAATCAATAACCCTGCCTAAAAAGTTTATTTGTATGAATAAGATTTTGATGCTGATGACATGGGAAAAAAACCCTTATCTTGCCTAATTTAATCATCCTTTCAGTCAGATAGAGAGCCATGTTGGGTTCAGATGCAGACCAGCATAACCCTGGAAGAATCACAGCCGGTAGCGTTACTCTGGGTTTTGCACCAAAGTGAATCGGAGCAGAATCTGTCTCTCATCCCTTTTATTTTTTCCAAAACCCAAACAGAAATGTGAGTGCTCTGAAGCACGTTCATGATACAGATTTGTTTTTCTTAACAACTGTGAAACGAACTGGCTTAGAGCTTGTGCCAAATTGGGCTGAACTCCTGCCAAGTCTAGTGTGCTGATTTGTATGGCAACATTGGCAGCCGAAGCAAAGGTTTACATTGACTGCTGCGTTACGCATTTATACAAGAGCGGGGAAGTGGTTCCAAATTACCTCCTGTTCTGCTGTGTGACCACAGCCACTCCGAGGGAACAGTCATCTTTTAATGAGCTCCTAATGAAATGCTTGAGCTGAGATTTAAAAGCCATTTACGGGACATACAGTGTATTACGGCCCTTTATCAGCGCTACTGTGAGTGGGACATGTCAGAGACCGTTTTGGTGGTGGGAATTAAGCTATTTGTTTTATGGATAAGTATAGTCCCAGCTATTTCCTGCGCATTCCAGGGATGGAGAAGTCGCCTTGCCAATTCGCTCTTGACATATTTACAGAGAGAGAAGCCACCTTTGGACTAGTTGTAGCAAACATTGTGTTCCATTATGAAAACGTTCCCAAGGCTGAGGGTGAAGAGTCTGGCTCAGAATATCCCCAGACACTGTGGGCCAGTGTCTGATCTCAGCCATGCTGGGGAACGTCTGAAGTAATTCCATTAACTTTTTAGCATGTGTTGTAGACAAGCACTAGAGCAGCTGAGGTTAGAGCCTGACCTTCGGTCTTCAATAGGTCTAAAGTGGACTAAATTGCTGAGTTTTGATTTTCTCTATTTTCTAAGCAGGAAATAGCCCCACCGAGTCCTTTTATGGGTTCTGCTCTCTCAACAGTGAGTCTGGAAACTGCAAGAACATCCACATTCCACTGTTAATGATGCATTCCCAGAGTGGAGGGAGATTGCTGTAGTGGAGCCATGAATAATGAGCAGAATGGATGCTGTTGATGGGACTAAAGCTCATGCACTGCACTGAGCAGAGCTGACCTGCTAAGTTTAGGCTTAATTTAGGTAAAATCACACTTAGCAAAAGAAAGCAAGCAAATGAAAATTGGGCAGGGAGCTATGCTTTGCTAGGGCCTTGGAAGGTGATGGGAAATTTCCCACTGCCCTTCAGTGAGCCTTAAATGAGGCCATCGTTCCTGCATGGACTTGTGTCTGGTAGAGCAGATGAGAAAGCACATAACTTCTCTGGGAGCACGGTTACACTGGTATCACAGTCTAGCCACGCCAGTGTGTGAATGGAGCATTTTTCAGTTTGCTACCAAAAGGTGTTTACATTTAGCCAAGACAGTGTCTGCTAAATGCTGCTCCAGAGTAAAATTGTCACAGTCAAGCTCTGATCTCTTGGAAGAAGGCAGTGTAAGAGAGGTACTGAACAGCTCATATGGGCCTAAATATGGACCACGTTGCTTTACTGAAATAGGACATGGGGAGGTTTTATTAAACATAGTCATGAGTAGGCAGTGGAGGTGTTACAAGATGTGGTGTTTAGGTTGCGTTTTGCAACAGGTAGATTTCCTGGCGCTGGAGCTTGACAGGCTGGATTGCAGAACTCCGAAGGCTATGCCTGCTCTTACATGTCCATGACCACTGCTGGAATCACAGAATGGTTTGGGTTGGAAGGGACCTTAAAGCTCATCCAGTTCCAACCCTCTGCCACAGGCAGGGACACCTTCCACTAGAGCAGCTTGCTCCAAGCCCAGTCCAACCTGGCCTTGAACACTGCCAGGGATGGGGCAGCTGCAGCTTCTCTGGGCACCCTGTGCCAGTGTCTCAGTAGCCTGATGTCTGTAGTCCAGTTAGCACTGTGATAAGCTTTGCTGAAACACATCTACTGAAATTGTTGGATGTTTGCCACTGGCTTTGCAACAAGCCAAAATGGGTCCAGAATTAGGTTGTCCTGGAAAAGGAAGGGTTTTGAAACAGACCTCAGCCAAAGCCCGTGGAAACCGTGGACTTTGTTGTGGTTTGGATGAGACCTTCTTGCAGAGTAACACTGGCAAGAATGTACTCAGTGCGCACAGACTAGGTGTCTTCTGCAGGGTTTGTTATCTTCCATCATTGGTGTTGGGGTGTGATTCTGGAGCATCTTCTGTCCTTGTTGGAACACACCAACAGTATGGGTACTGCTTGGAGGCAGAGGAGCTGCTCGCTGGGTCCTGGTGCCGGGATGGAGCTGCCTGGGTCCCCAGGAGGAGGCAAAAGCAGCCCAACCTGCCCTGTCAAACAGTGTCCTGCGTGCAGCCCTCAGCTTTGAAACCAGGAAGCAATGGGATATTGCCAGCCCTGGGAATGGCTTGTGGTCTAGGTGGTCAGAGCTGGCTTCCTTCTAACACCAAGTGCCAGGTGGGAGGTTTGTGTTCTGATAGGTCAGGAACAGAGGGACAAATGTGGAACAAATGGACTTTAGTTAAGTGCTGAATGTATCAGCCCCCTATAAAGAGATTTTTAGTAACAGACATTTTGATCCAAATGGGTCTGTGCTGTCATCTGATGGAGCAAAATATTTGAAATGCAGCAAAACACATAATTGTGGGATCGGAAACATGGGATCGGATTCGTAACGTCTTGTGATTGCAATGAATGGCGTTCTGCATATCAGCACCTAAGTGTATTGCACAGGGATTCCCCAGAGATCTTGAGCCTCTTGTTGCTCCAGCTTAGGGGTGACTTTCTCAAGCACTACAGTATCATCTTGCTGGCTTCTGGAAGTCGATAAGCGAAAAGAGGAAGGCTGGAGATGTGATTCAGGTCATGAGTCAAAGAATCCTTGGGATTTTTAATTAAATCTCTTTTTAAGGCTGACAATTCAGCTGAGAACTTGACATTTATTTATGAATGCACTCCAGATTTGCACACTGCACATCAAAACCCAGGACAGGCCTAGGGAAGGGTGAGGTACTGTGGCTAGATACTGTATCTGACTTGCCCTCCTGCTCGTGAGTGAAATTCTTTCCATCTGAGTTCTTGTGAGGTGGATCTGGCTGAAACGGAGCCCTTGGCAGAAGATTGTCTTGTCCCTGCTCCGGCCCCTGAGTCACTGAGAAGGTTCGCTTTGTTTTCATCCTCTTCTGCCTCCTCTCTGGCATCCCGTCTGCCTCCGAGGGTGGTGCCTTCCCACCTCCTGCTCTCACCAGGGTGGGGAACTTGTCATCTTGCCTGCCTGCTTTTTCTTTCCACTTGTGCTGTTGGAACAGGCCTCTGGGGTTAAACAGGACTCCTCTCCTTCCCAGGTGACCCAGAGCCACAGTGTGTCCTGGCACAACTCCTTTACTTCCCAAATGTATCTGTGTGATGTTCTCGGGGACAGCAGGGCAGGGAGTCAGTCCCTGCTCACAGCCTCCCGGAGCTCCCTCTCCCCAGGCTCAGTGTACTACATCATGCAGGTACAACAGTAGCATCTCAGGGCAGAGCTAACTAAAGTGCTGCTGATGCATAAGCAGAAGGCAGGGATGACTCTCTTCTCCCCAGGGCTGTGCTGACTCTGTGAGCTAACAGGAGTGGCAAGCAGTAAATTCATCTGTGTGGTTACTGCAGCAAGAGGCTTTGAGCCTGCATTCATGCGGTGATCAGGTCTAGTGAGTAAGTAGGCAGTGTTTAAAGATGGCAATCACTTTGATGGCCTTATCTGCTCTTTGAAGCCAAGGAGCCGCTCCCTGCCCTGGACGCACGTGATAAGCTCCATCAGATTCTGCATATCTTCTCAGCAAAACTAAGGGGCTGAGTTGACTCAGCTGGGATGGAGCCTGTGGCTCTGGGTGTGGGAGTGCTGTGTTTTTCCCACATACCTGCCGAGTGGCACAGAGTGATAGGGCTGGCATCTGCTCCAGGGGCTGCCCAGTGCACACAGACTGAGCGAAATGCCCAAAGAGGCAGCATCTTCCCCTCACAGCTGCTGCTGCCCCTTCCTGGCAGTGCAAAAGCTGATGCCAGATCCTCAGTGATCTCTGTCCCAGGCCCAGAAGTGGTCAGTAAATCAGGAGCATGTTTGATCAGGATGGCTCCACGTATCACACATGGCTTTCAGGAGCCCACCACTGTGGTAGGGCTTGGGGCTGTCAGAAGTAGCCCGAGGTAACTCAGCATTGATCCATTGCTCATGGTGTTCCTGTGGGGAAGAGATCCAGAGACGGGCTGCATGCAGGCAGAGACATTAGGGGCGAGAAAGCAAAGTTACTTACAAAGCAGTTGAGTATTTTTCCTCCCTCCCCCTTACATTTTTTAACAAGCTTCTCTAACTACTAAAAGCTTCATCCTAGAGAAAATGGGTAAATGTCTGACAGTCAGATGTACACCTACACCACGTTGTTCAATAACAGTGTCCTAATAATAGCAGATAGCTTTTTCTGACCCAAAGAATGTACATTCCACCTTGAGGCAAAAAAAGAAGATGATGGAGGGGTGGGGGGGGGGAAAGGTTTTAAGGTTTTGTGTTTGTAAATGCTGATTTGAAGCCAAAGGATTTCATGTCAGAAGTTTCTCAGATCCCTACAATGAGTGCAAGCAACACATAGAAGATCTGAACTCAAATAGCTCTCAGTGTTGAAATTCAACCCATTTCAGGTCAAGAAGCCAGTGGGGAAACGCTGTCTTTGTCAGAAGACAGTTGAAGCTAGTTTAGAGCAGATACAGAAAATGACTTGAAGCTACAAAGTGGAGCTGTCAGAAGCGCGATTCACTTCCCAGGCTCAAATGCAATTAGGGCCTGATTCAGCTCTTAGAAAAATTGCTGGAGGCGCTTCCATCGATTTCCGTGGGTGCTGAGTCACCAGCAGCTGCTGAGTCACCAGCCTCGGGTGCCAGTCAGGACTGCCAGAGCCCTGCTTTGAAGGCAGCTCTGATTCAGCTGGGAATATAAGCTTATTTTGCTGTACAGTATAATACTGGTTGGTGTTCTCACCTTCCCTGCAGCAGCGCTGTGCATAACAGAATTGCCTGACAACTGAAGTGAATATATCTTAAAAATAGCTTCTGAAATGACAACTGAATTTTGTCCCTAAAATCTGTAGGAATTTTACAGTGTTTCCTCTTTGGCTTCCTCTCCTACCTTCTGTGGCAAAAACGGGAAAAGAAAGTGAAAGGAAAAATGTGGCTTCGTAAGAACTAGAAGTGACCTTATTGCCAGAGGCTTTGATCAGTATATAATCAAGTATTTCAGGAGGCTGAAAATTATCATATTTTACACATAATGAAATGAAAGGAAGCAAATTGTGCATAGGAAAGACATTCTTATGAGCGTGAGTCCATCAACAGCAGCTGCTCCGAGGAGGCTAATGCCGGTCCCATCAAAATAAGGAGGGGTCTGAAGCACCTCTGTGTGGTACCTGCAGTGGCCATACCCGGGTGGGTGAAGTGGTGTGAAACTTTAAAGAAGTGGGAATCATTTTGGCTGGGGTTGAGTGATAGCACAAGGTGATCAGCAGTGCAGAGCAATGGCTCAGGTTTTGTATGCTTTAACGACTCTTCCATGAGTCAGGGGTTTGCTGTGCTTCCTCCTTATCCCTGTCAAAGCTTTTGGGGTATCTTTCAGCTGGTTGCTGGCTGAGTTGCTGTGAAGAGTGTGATGATGGCTTTCCAGAGGTGGACAGTGCCAGGAGAGCTCTCAGGCTCCTTCCCTCTTCCCCCAAGCTGCTCCACTTCCCCTGTGGCTGCTCTTTGCAGCTCTGGGGTATATAGTGAGGTTTCCATGATGGTCCTTATCTCCCAATCCTGTGCTTGTGCTTTGTCCCTACGGAGCTTAGATGGTGGCTAAAAAGCAGGCGGCCCCTGCCCCAGCTGGATGCCGGAGGCAGACAGAGCATACTTCTCTATCTCCCAGGAAATGCACAAAGTTCATAGCACTTCTGAGGCCTTCCCTTTACCTGTTGAACTTCACCAGCCAGGAGCTGGAGATCTCATGGTGGCGTGGGTTAGGGACAGGCTCACAATCACTTCCAGTCTCTGGTCAGAAGCTCCTAACCGCAGGACAGCTCCAGACGAGCAGCCTCTGTGTGGTTGGTCGTAGAGGAAGTGCCAAGGAAAACAAATGGTGCTTGAGGTTAAAAAGCTCTAAGTGTGTTAGTATCACAAAACCCAATCTCTGCGTCTGCTTCTGCCCTTCCAGAATCATGAGAGAGAGCAGCAAGTGCCAGGAGGTCATGGGGATAAGTGGACCCGACTGATGCAATTGCCGTGCCTGGTGGAGAAGGTGCCAAGGGGACGTGCTTCCCTTCCCCTTTGCTTGTACTGCTCCAGACAAAGTTGCTCAGCAGCCAACTGACAATGAAAGAATTTTAATAGTAAAACCAATGGACCAGGACCCGGAGCAGCCTGTGACACCCTAGCATTGGATGTTGATATTAGACGGGTGGTAGCACACGCTGTGAATGACATGGCCTTGAGTCCCTGTGGCAGATATGGGAAGAGCCCCTGCTGCCTGTGGTAAGAGATGTGCGGCATGTACGCAGGCAGGAGGAAGCAGAGGGCAGTGCTGGCGATCGCAAGATCAAGTAATTACTTGAGCTGACAATGAGCTCTGTTTGAATTGCAAAGATGTATCTGATGTTCACCTACAAGGGCATGAAGTACACATGGCAGGGCTGGCCAGTAAGGGGCTGGGACTGAGCTGCAGCTCTGTCTCACTTGAAGGGATGCAAGGAGGGCAGAAAAACATGTTTACGCTCTCTGCTCTGGTGCTTCTGGGTACTTGATGGTATTTTTAGTTGCTGTGGTACTTGTAGGTATAAATGACAGGTTCTACACGAAATTTGGGATCTTGTCCAAATGACGACATCAGCCCAGGTGCAGGCAGTGCCTTGCACAGCTGAAACATGCAGTAGTTGGTAATAGCAGATTTTGATCTGTAACTCCTCAATTTGTCCTTTTCCACCTGTAGCACTTGTGCAGCTCATCCCTGGCATGCCCCGGGTTCTGGTATTCACAAGTACATACACTGATCTTACCTGGAAATTGCACCTTAGCATCTGATGTGTTTTATCTCCATTCAGCTGATGCCTATCTTATAATAAAATTTCCCATGGCTTATCAGCACCTGACAATTAGATGCTTGACATCCCACTTAATGCAAAACAGATTACATCCTGGGAATTAACAAAACAATCAAATGCCTTAAGGGGTAATGGAAGATTTTATATAGAGGTGTATATGTATGTTTTTATATATATATATATATGTTTATACATCCACACACATGCATGCCTAGTTGTGAAACCTGAAGATGCTGATCGGCCTTCAGTGTGTGATTGGTTTTCATGACACATTCCTGTGCCTGTTCTATATTTGTGACACCTTTTTTTGGTAGGAACTGTGCTGCCTGCTGGAAATGCAGCGTGAGGAGCTATTGGAGGTGTGATGAGAGGCTGGAGGGTGGTGGGGGGTCCCCATCTCGGGGGTTGAGCTCTCCCGCCGTTCTCAGCCGGCAGCTTTGCTCCCTCTTGTGGCAAACCAGCTTGGTCTCTTCCCAAGCAGGAGATGACTTCTCCCACCCGGCAAGTGTCGCTGGAAGTGGTCAGTGATGGAGGATGCAGGAGAGGGCAGGCTGCAGGGGTGAACAGTGTGGACAGCCCCGCACCAGGGCTGTGGGTCCAGGCCCAAGTGCTGATCCTGGGCCAGCCGTGACAGAGCCTCTGCCTGCTGAGTTTAGGTACAGCCAGTCGTGATCATTTCAACCCCAGTTCTTGTATATTGCTGAGGCTGGCGTGGTTGGGAATAGCTCTGCTGCTGGAGAAGGCTGGGGACTCATCTCCGTCCTGCTGCCAGGATTTCCCTGAGTGTTTTGCATGTGTTCTCCAGTGCTGGCATCAGATCATAAAATCCCAGACTGGTTTGGTTGGAAGAGACCTTTAAGCTCATCCAGTTGCAGTCCTCTGCCATGGGCAGGGACACCTTCCACTAGAGCAGCTTGCTCCAAGCCCCTGTGTCCAACCTGGCCTTGAACACTGCCAGGGATGGGGCAGCTGCGGCTTCTCTGGGCAATTTGTGCCAGTGTCACAGTAGCCTGATGTCTGTAGTCTGTTAGCAAACTTCCAGTTAGCACTGTGATAAGATTTGGACACCCTTACAAGGAATGGGGCCAAATCCTGGGCTCAGCGATTCCAGTGTGACCTTTGCAGCTCTGTGTCTCTGGGTGACCTGTGTAGGCCCGTCCTGGCCTGCCCATGCTCTGCATGGTGCTGTGCTTGCCCCAGCACACACAGGCCGGAGCAGAGGAGGACGCTTCCCAGGAGGAATGCTCGGGATGCCCTGTCCGTGCGGTTTGGTAAAGGCTGATCTTTTGGATGTCTGCCCTCAAAAAGGAAGGCATTTCAGAGCAGTTTGGTCATCCTTCAATAACTGACCAGTGCAGTGGGTTGGTCCAAATGCACACAGTGTTTATTCATTTAACAGGTGATTTCTGTTACAATGGTGCTCTGCAGAGGACAGACGCACAGAAAAAAACCATTCGTGCAGTAAAGCATGTAAATAAATGCCAGGCATAGCACTGTTACCTCTCCTGAAATACGAGAACATCTCTGATAGAACTTTACAAGGGTCAATGCCATTAACCCCATTTTACAGAGGGGGAAACTGCAGAATGAAGCTTTTATCCGTGATCATCCGGCAGACCAGGGATAAAAACCAGGTCCTGTGAGTCCTGGCCCTGCTCATCATGTCCCACATCTCAGATCAGTAACGTGTTCTGTCCACTGTCCTCTACCACGCAGGAACCTCTGTCAAGTCACTGAGTGTTCACCAATGTTCCCAAGGCTGCTTCAGGCTGGGAAGAGATGAGGAGCCTAGACCCATCCTGGCCTTAGCTCCCTGAGACACAAGCACATGGGGCACAAGGCAGCCTCTCATGTGCTCCATGCTGCTGGAGAAAGCTCATGTCCTGGTGCTCCAGCTTTGTGCTGCATTTCATTTGCAGTTTTTGAAGTAGTAAGTAGGCTCCTAGAGCCAAATACCTGGTGTTTGGCTGTGCCTGTGTGTTCCTGTGGCCAGGATGACCTTTGTGAGCACTAGAGTCACAGCCATGACAGGCAGATTACTTCTGGGAGCTGGGAGGGTTTTGTAATTGCTGGAAGAGCCAAAAAGTCTTTCTTCAGACCCTGATTTTTCCTTAGCAACCAACTTTCCTCCTTGATTTCTCTTCTCTTCACCTTTCCCTTCCATGTAACACACAGCTGATACTTGTTCTTGAAACAATCCTTTTATTGATGCTGATGCAATCAGCAAAAATGCCGAGCAGTGGCAGAGTTCAGCCCAAGTCTGCGAAATCACTCATAAATGTGCTTAACTTCACTAAAGCTCTTCTTATGCTCAGTCTCAAGCATGTGCTTAAGACTTTTGCAAGTCCTTGGCCCTCTCACAGTCACAACTGGGTCACGCTGATTACCCAAGTAATCTCAGGATGGGGAAGAGGCTCTCATTGGGGTCTCTGTGAAAGCATTTTCCTGAGCCTATGTCAGTGGTCTGCTCTGATGGCAGATGAGTGCAATTTGTGGTTGTCCAATGAAGGAATAGGGCGTGAAATCCCCTATTAAGGTCCTCTTAGATATGTCTGCAAAGTGCTGAGTAGTGAGTAAAGTGGTCAGGGTATGGCTGCTGTATGTTGTACTGTCCTCATCACTTGCAGTTACTTGTCTGTCTCTTGTGGGCTGTTTTCTCTAACTTGCTTAGGGTGTTACCAAGTTTCCATGTTGCTCAGACGTTCAAAGAAAGAAAGAAATAAGTCCCCCAAGGGTAGCATCATAAGGTCATGGCATAGGGCTTTTAATTTCAGTCTTTATTAGGGGTTTGCTGTCTCTGCTTTGGAGTGTGCTCAAGATACTTGCACTTTGCCTTGAAACCGTAAGCGCTAAGATGCCACGTTCTTTTGCAGTGGATACAGGATGCTCGCCTAATGGATTAACTTGAGACATAAAACCAGACTTATGTATTCTGTTACTGCCATGTACTGAAGTCCTACAGAAACTGTGGTTAAGGTGTGAGTTGCTAAATGACTGAGATAGATCCATGTTTTAAAACTGTGACTTGACACATACTGCTCACTTCAGTTGTGTGTATTCTTTGCAGTATGACTGTGCCTTGCCTGTCCTGATTGGCACCTAGCACTTGTGGTGTGGTTCTCAGCACCTGCTGAAAGCAAATAATGATAATTAGTCCTAATAGCTGCTGTGTTTCACACCTCTCCTCGCTAGCCAAGACGGATCCCAAGGAGATGTCACCAAAGCAAATACTTAATGCCAAATAGCTTAGCACCTTTTCAGTACTCAGCATGAGGGTTTGCCTGTGTGATCCATGCAGAAGTGCTGAGGTTTTGTAGCTTTGCCTGCTCAATATTACACATTTCCGTTCCCAGCCTATGACCTGCGTTGGCCCCGGGTCTTGCCTGTGCTAAAGGCTCTGACAGACAGGCGAGTTACCACAGTGGAACAAGCTCCTACACGTCAAGTTCTTCACCACAGTTGCCTTGTTCATGACCTTACCCAGTAACAGCAATGCAGCTATCCCCTTTTTGTGGAAGGGTAAAACGACTTTGGTTTATTTTGTATTTGCAGGGGGGGAGAGCAAGCACAAAGATAATTATTACAGAATAGCTGATGCCTGTGAACTTATTACTCTTGTTCCTAAAGTTACTTTGTATGTTGGGGTCATGCTCATCATCTAAGTTATAAACTTGGTACCAAGCAGGCAAACACTTTCATGGATCTCCTCATTACCTTCAAACCATAAGGAACTGCCTCCATTGGATGAGTGTAATAGATGCGCCTGGGGCTGTTCAAGCTAGGGCAAGATATCACAGGCAGAAAAGAATCAACATAGGAATATTAACAATACATTATTTTGCTGGTGCAGTTTTCCCATATGATTACAAGTGATGAGTGCTCCGTGGGAGTGAAGGAAAAAAAGATCAGGCCAGTACCGATAGGCTGCTCTCAGTTGTTGAGAGTCATAGGCTGTTCTTTACTGTTAGCTCATTTGTTTGCTCTTATGCTGCTGTATTCTATCCTGAAGGCTAACCACATATCATATATATTTAAAAGAACAGTAGTGTATAACTGGTCTAGATCTTAGGGTTTCTTTCCCAAAACATTATGATATTCCTGCTGAGAATATGAAGATAAAGGCTTTAATCCTTGGGAACAAAAGGGTGTGAGTAATTCCTTTTCATTGCGTGACCTGGAATCTCCACCCATATAAATACATCAAAGAGTAGCTATGATTTCACTCTTTGACACCCATGGGTTGAGGTTCTCACCCTGGGAAGCAAACAGCTCCTGTGGTTGGGCTGGAGAGTGCCCATAGGCTGGGGAACATGGATGTTTCCAGTGTTCTTTGATCTTCCTACTGGACCAGAATTTTTCACATCTCCCCAGTGTTGCTGAAAACTTATCCAAGCACTCAAGACAATTATTTTTAAATGTATGTGTGTTTTGGGCCAAGTCCATGAATCCTGACTCACAACTGACTCAGCCCTTACTTAAGCAAAACTCCACTTGATTTCATTACAGATGGAGGCAGGAGTTGGTGAGTTAGCCCCCTTCCAATGGGAGCTGGCTGCAGGAGCTCAGCACCAGCTCTGGGGCCGATGCTCCCTCAGGCTGCCAGTTCACCCTCTGCACTTCTCAGCATCACTGTCCCACAAGATTCAGTCTGTTAGGCAAAAAGACCCGTTCTGCTTGACCCACTGCCCATGTGGGTGCTGGAGAACCGCGCTGTGTTGACTAGTAGCTCAGAGCTAATCCTACCAACTAGCTGTAGGAAATTGTGACCCTTGTTAATCAGGACATCAGACTGGATGGTTGTGGTAGCCTGACCACCTGGCTGGAAACTTGCGCTGCAGATTGGGTGTAACTCATCAGAGTATCTTAACTTTGTTATAAATTAATTGCGAAGACAGCTCACCATTAGGTAAGGCCAGGGTAGTTAAGGTAAAGAAAGAAGCTAGATGTGAGTACTGGGAAGGGTCGTGTAAAATACTCAGGTGTGACTTCGAAAGTCTCTTCCAACCCAAACTATTCTGATTCTGTGACAGAAGTCTGGCTGGTGCTGATAACCTCTGCTGGATCCGAGCTGCTCTCCGCGCCAGGATTCCCGGTGCTCCTGGCTCACGGCAAGGGTAGTGCTGTGGTGCAGCGCTGGACCTGACCTGGCTCCCTGCGCTCACAACCGCAGGAGTCAGATCAGGTCTCACCAGCCTTATTAGCTCTGGCTCGGAGCCGGCAATTCCTATTCAGGCTGGCTCCACACAACGTGCCTGGATGTCTGCGCACCGCACATCCCGGCATGGGAGTGGTGTCCTGGTGTCAGGAATGTGGGACGGAGACGCTGCGGCTGCCTGCTGAGAGCAGCACGGTCACATTCACACAAACCAGGAGGCTCTGCTGAAGCAAGCTGGCCTGCCTGGAGGCAGCCCAAGTGTCTCAGTGCTGGCGTGGCTAATGCAGAAGCCACCCAGGGGACTCCGCGAGTGAGAAAATAGTACTAAATAGTACTGAACTGTCCTGAAGTGTCCCTGATGTCCAGCACTCCCAGGAGAGCCTATTAAAAACCATCTGTTCTCTGCTTAGCAAATGTGACTTGACAAGATGTGGCTAAAGCAAGCAAAAATCTGTAATGTAGATGCTATTTATTTACATGTCATTTAGGATAGTGCCATTGTGCTTTGCACAGCTGCACCTTGACAAATGGCCTGATGGGTTTTATTCCTAACTAGAGCTAGAAATAACAGAGCTGCTGTGTTTATTGCTATCGTTTGTGCTATTTAGGTTTTTGGCCTCAGAAGAGGAAGCTTTGGCAGGATTGGGTTCAGTGCGTTGGCCTGTCAGCTGTTGCTGCGCCTTTTGTTGCCCTTAACCATTTCTCTCATCAGAGTAGACAGGTTTGATCTCCAGTTTGGGTAACTTACTGTTCTGTCTTTTGTAATGCTGCATTAATAGACTTTGAAGAGATACATTTTCTGCCAACGTAAACACTTCATTGAATGTAACAGAAATGAGTTCTTGCTTGCATTAGTTTGCTGTGAACATTATGAAGTCTATAAAAGAATCATAAGTAGATGTCCTAGTCTGAATCTCCTTGAGACTAATCCACAGAGCTTCCACAATACTGACTAAATGAGGGTCTCCTTTCAGCAGGCAGGGTTTTTTCCTTGTTTCTGCATTTTTTCTTTGTCTTTTTGGGAAAGAGGACAGCTAGAAGCTGCCTGGCCCAGGAATGTTCCCTGTCCCTCTGTCTCCCCATCCCACCCCAGACTTCTCGGGGAGGACACATGAAAAATGATTGTGCCCAGCTCCATGTTCTGTGCGGCACTTTGCATCTCAGATGTTCTTGAGAGGTCAGTGAGTTGCTCAGAAGGTTTAGTCCTTTGTCCTTGGCCATCTCTGACTGAAGTCACAACCCTGACTTACACTATCACAGTACCTGCTTTGCTGCATAGACTTGAGCTCTAAAACCCAATGTAGCTAAAAATGCTTCCTGCTGACCCCACAGGTGTTAGGGCAGCCCTTTATTTTCTTAAAATATAGACAGAATATGTTGAACTGTTGTTAATATCTTGAGCACATTCCCATCAAACAGGATTTTGGCTCTCTGTGAAAAGATACAGAAATTAGCAGAGTCACTAAGATCTAAGTCAAGTCTAAGGAAAGCTGGTGAGTAAGGAAGTTCTTCAGCATTAGCTCTTTTGTTTTCACATTCTTATGACTTGAATTCAAATCTGCCCCACACTGAAGAGCCTGGAAACAAGATCTTCAGGTCTTTCCTAGTTGTAATGAGAACACACCCAGACAGAGAACATGGGGAGAATTAAAGGAAGGAGATTTGCAAAACCTCTTAAAACAGCAAGCGTCTTCATTTTCCCTCAAAATTGAAAGGAGCCCGGCAGCCAAAAATATGTAAGGGCTGAAGCAGCTAAGCCCCAGCAGAGTGCATGGCTGGCTTGGTTTGCTCAGGCTTATCTGAATTTTGTCCTGTAAAAGCGTGAATTATTGACTCTTCTCTTTTCTCTGCTTTACAGTCCTCAGGTACCTGGAGGGCATCCCAGAAAAACAGGAGGTTGAGCCAGCCCTCCTAAATGCTGGTGTTTTCTAAGTGCTTTGTGAATCTGACTGGCTAAGCCCAAGTTTGAATATTGAAAGGCTTTCAGATTTCCCGTGTAACACCCCAAATTAAGCCCAGCTAAGAGCAGTGCTCCTCTGTAAGCCTAGACTGGGGTAGGGACTGGTGCAGCCATCGCCTCGGTGGTGCTGGGAGCCAGAAACTGCTGGGAAGGCACACTATTATTGCAGCCTGGTGGTTTCCAGAAGCTGGGCTTTTATTGCCGTGGGTGAAGCAACAAGGCTGACAGTGTAGTGGAGCTGAATAATGCAGAGACTTTTGCTAGTCCTGTTGCATAGGAATGATTCCCACATCCTTCAGTCAGAGCAGAGCGAATCGGTTTTGAAGAGCCTCTGCAGCAGTACTGCAGCAAATTAGAGCAAGTATTGCAAAGTGTAAAAGACTTTTGGTGAGATCTTTTCTTTTGGTTGGTCACCTGGCTATTTCCATGCCTGAAGTTGTGTATTTGTCCTTACAGCAGCTGGAGTTACCATGCAGCACTCTCTGTCACAAGCTGAGTCCTGCACCATGCTGGACTTGGTGTGTGTTCCATGGGGTCCTCTGCTCTCCAGCCCTACACCATTTGCTGCTGTGTGCAGGACAGGGTTTAACACTCCCTTGTAAAACCTTGAATTAAAAAGCGGTGTCTTAGAAGGCTTAGATGGGATTAAGCAGCACAAACCTCTTACACACACAGCTAATGCTAAAGAAGCTTTTCTAAATTACCAATACGTGATGTATTAAGACGAGACCTCTCCTATCACTCCTCATCTTTGCTGAGCTGTTTCAAAGGGTATAATGCAAACTGAACTTACTGACTTCCACCAGGACACGGACATTTAATACCTTTTTGGTCTTCTGGTATTCTAGCCATTATTTCTAAAAGCATTTGCCACCTTCCAAGGCCAGAACCAGAGCTGGTGTGGTCAGATGTAGTTTCAGTTGCTTCAGCAGATCTGTGCCAAACTACAGCGATTGCAAATCTGGAGGCAGCCTTTGTTGGCAGGTTTTTACCTGTAGAGGACCTTGGCTAATTCTGGCCCTGTCACTGACTTACTATGAGACTTTATCTGCAGCTCTGCTATCCCCTCAACCCTATATTTACATATTTAGATGATAAGACCTCTGGATAAGGATTCCTTTATTACTCTTTTATGCAGAAGTTAATCTAAGGGGTCGCAGTCATGTGCCACTTAAATAATAGACGCATAATATCACTTGCATTGCACAATTCAACATGTGAAAAGCTTTTCTGTCGCATGGAGAAGCAACCTGGAGATGAGAGGAAAGCACCTCTGTCTTCTGCTTCCTTGATGCCTGTCCCTCCCCCACAAACTCCCATTTGGGAGATATTTATTAGGTGGGGAAAGTACAGTAAAGTAGATCTCGGGTATCTGAAGCCGCATTGTTCTGTGAAGCAGCACCTTCTTTTCACACACACACACAGGGTTCTCATTACATCTTTAAAGAATCACAATAAAGGAGCTGACACAATGAATTTTGGTCTGGAAAATGAAATCTGACACAACCAGTAGTTACATTTTTCTTATTCCCTGGTAGTTTGCCTAAAGGCAGCTTTTAAATAGTTCCTGCTTTTCACCTCCTGAGAAATAATCTGTTTGCTTCTGAATTAATTGGGCAGCATCATAAAAACCTTCCAGACACTTTGAAAGCTGCTGATCTAACTTTTATAATATGTAGTGGGCCTGATCCTTAGGCCAGCTGGTGGGAATTCTGCTCTTAGCTTTGATGGGTACAGGAGCAGGCATTTTATGTGTGATGCGACTGTAAAAATAGGGTTCCCAGTAAATAGTAATAGATGCTCCTTTTCCTGACTGCTTTACTGTCATCTCTTTCTGTGTCATCTTGAGTCTCACAGTATTGCGAGAGTTTGTTCTTTCCTGTTTCATCCTCCTTTGGAGAATCAGTGTTGGTATTTCCATTGTTTGCTGCCCTGATGAGCAGACATCTACAGGATCATTAAATTCTCTCCCTCCACTTGTAATGTCCAGAACGTGACAGATACACAGGAGCTGGGTGGTTGTGCAAGGCCAGGAAAATCAGTGGAGCTCTTATGAACGTAATAGATCATTTCAAACTTGGCTTTGAGATGCCAGCTATGCTGGCACTTGCTAACTTAAATCAGCATCAATCTATTAAAGTAATTCTTTAACAATAACTTAGTTTTCTGTTAATCTGAAAGATGAAAATACATTGATTTTTGTTTCATTGATATTATTTATTTTTTCTTTAACTGAAAACCCCCCTCCAAATGGCCTTTCACTGACCAAATGGGAAATATCTGCACCAGTGTTGTTTACAGGGTAATGTAAAAGCTTATTTGACAAGGTAGAAGCAGCAGATAGAAGAAACAGGTGAGTTTTTCCAGGCTCATGAGTTGTTCATGAAGTTGGGCTTTATGGCCTGGATGGTCTCTCTCTGTTCTATGTTTCTTTGTTCTTACATTCCTGACTTTGCCTGTTGCCAGTGGCAATATCACCAATACAAGTCAGGACAAGGATTAGATCAAAAGACGCATGGGGAACCAAAGATGGCTCTGAGTGAGATTTGGAGCTCAGATAAGGAGATCTAAACACCTGTATGTCTTTCAGGTGTAGGTTTGTGTACTGCTGGCAATATGCTGAGGGGTTTGCTCACATAGCTCAAGGAGTTTGTGGTCAGCATGACATCTGCTACACTTGTCTCATGAAACCGCCTCCTGAGTGACACAGGTTAGAAATGCAGGATTTAGTATGGCCAAGAGAAGGAAGGCTCGTTTCAGGGGTCACCATTTCGAATCTCATTATTCTGCAGGACTTTCTGCTAGCTTTAGAAATGTCGATATAATGTCCTTCCTCACATTCCTGCTGTTTAAAACATGAAACTTTCCTAAACAGAAATGCTGGACCCCTTCTCTTTTTTACCTGACTTGGGAGTGCAGCTATGACTTCCACTGTCCCTTCCCCAGGTCAGCACCCAGGCTTGGCCTCACCCAGCTGCTGGGCTGCTCTGACAGTGCTGCTCTGGGAAATAAAACAGAAGAATCTGTCCCAAGAAAGTCCACATTGTGAGTGAGAGCAGGAAGGTAGAGCCAGCTTTGTAATTACCAGTCTGAGCATCCTCAGCTCTCCCTTGCAAAGCAGGGGATGTGCTGCTGTCTCTGTAAAGCTGTTGGACATTTGGAAGGTTTCTGGGAAGTCCATCCATTTGGGAGATGTGGGCTCAGGAGCCAACTCGAAAACCAAGGCAACTCATTTCTATCAAGATCTCTATGGAAAGCAATGAAAAGCTTTAGGCCCAGGGAGCTGTTGTTATCTGACGTGTTCTTTTTCCCAGCTTATGTCAGAAATTGTATTTCTTTGTTGGGTTTGTGTTGATTTTTGTTTCCTGGAGGCTTTTTTTTCTGATCTGGTCATATACATTTTATACACAGGAGCTTTGCAGAGCACAAGTAACTTCTAAGATGGAGAGATCAGTTACTTGTGATCCTGGCATCAGCTTTGTCTTCCATGTCAGGGCGCCCTGGGAGATTTTAAAAGTCGGTGTGTTCTCCCTACTCTGTATCAAGCCTGAATTTCTAGTCAGAACATTGTTGTGGGCAAAGTCCAAAGAGTTACAGCTTTATTTACAGTTTAGTTACCACCTACAGCAACATGGCTCATCACTAGCAGTGCCTTGGGCATGTTTCCACTTTATAACATAGCGAGAAGGCTCTTTACAGTGTTGTCAGCGCAAGAAATAAAGGACCAGGGTGGAACTGTCGTCCCAGTAAAATCAATGGCAAAACTCCCATGGACTCCAAGGGACCAACATTTCCCTTAGTGCTGGATGTGAGAAGCACAGATTTTATTGTCACCTTGATGTCCGCTTGTTCAGCTGCTTTTCTCAAAGCATATTCAGTTCGTGAGCAGCCTCATGGACCCTGGCAGTACCTGAGGTGCCTTTTATGTGCTGATAAATTGCAGGTTGTGTTTTTCTGTTACATCCATCACTTCCTTTTCTGTCTTCTGATCACACCTCTTTCCCTCTGGCTCTTGGAAATTATTTTGCTTCCTTTTCTGCTGTAGCTCCAGGTCTGAATCCATGTAACATAAGGAAGAGAGAGCAGAAAGGATGTTCATGGACTTTCCCATGGCTACAGAAGAGGATCAGGAGGTGAATTCATGGGTTGGGTCAGTAGGTCAGCCCTCACGTAAGGTGAGCACATCAGTGAGAATTCCCTAGATTAACAAATCATCTAGTATGTAGAAGAAAGGGATAAAGGGATAAGACATCCTTCTGTTCCCTCCCCACAGCTGCCTGTGCCCTCCACCCAGTTCATTTAAGTTGTGAAATTCCAGGCAGGTTGTATGTACATACAGCCAGCAAGCCTGCTATGTAAAGATACAGGCATAAGCATAAGCAAACCCCCTGCGCAAATATTCACCTCACATGCTATACAGGTTTGGTGATATTATTTCCAGCTGTTAATCTCCCTGTTTCTGAGCTTGAATGGATTCCTGTCTAATCTCCAGAAAGATAATTTCTTTCTATATCCTGAGTGCTAGTGATATGCAAAGGCCAAACTGCACTGCACAGTGCCCTTTGGGAAGAGACTCCTGCTTAAAAGCCTTCCAGACCTTGGCTGTCACAGAAGACTATATTTGGAAGGATGGAAAAGCAACACGAGAGGCACATGGAGCAAAAGCTGTGAGCATCAGCAGTTTACTACAAGTAAACAGTTTCACTTCTCTAGCTGTTGTGTTCATCAGTCTTGTAAACAGGAGCTGACTACAGTTTGGTAACAAAGCTGTCAGCCTAAACCTGTCCTCTTCCTTTGCAGTTTGAGCTATAAACTGCCAACATTCATGTCAGTCATTCATCCCTCTGTGCTCCACCATTGCAACGTTTAAGTCCATCATTGCATTATTTAATTCCACCATTGCAATGTTTAACTTGTCCCTGCAGAGTCCTTTGCTTTGCTGAAAGCAAAAAATCACCCAGCTTTGCTCCTTAAGCTTGCAGGGATTTACAGGACACGGTTAACTGTCTGGGATCAGGCAGCTCCCCACGTCACTCCAAAACCGTCCTCTGCAGTTTGGAGAATAAGATATTCCTGTCCATTTTCTGTCTGGTCAGGCAGTGCTGGCAGCTGTTTCTGCTGTCCTCTTCAGAAGGGAGCTGTGTGATCTAGAAGCTGATGATGCAGTCTTGTCTGATAGCATCTGCTTTCCCTGAATAATTGTGGACATTCCCACCTCTCCACTCATCCCTCCAAGCACCTTGGAGTCATAAATTGCAATGCTAGAGCGAATGGAGTAATGCTTAGGGAATGATCTTCCTGTTCAAGGTGAATCCTGATACCTGATGTACGAGAAGACCAGGCACATGCTACAAATTCCTTGCTAATTCGGGTTGCTAGTTCATCAAAAACATCCTCCCAAACACGCACAGGATGTATTAAGTTATGGTATAGTAAGGGATCAGCTTGTCATCCTGACATTTCTGCTCCTTGCCAGCGAGTCCTGGGCTTGGTTCTCTCTCTCAAGAAATCAGATCTGTTAGTGTCACCCTGCAGTAAATTTGTGTAACTGGAAACCTCTCCCCAGGCACACAGACACAGAGGACAACTGAGCATTGCTCTTCTCTGAAGACTGATATATAAATACATACTGGGCTGACTAACGCCAGGCCCAGTGGAGTCTTAGCCTTCAAATCTTTAGCTTGCTGTTTGAGTCCAGTAGCACTTTGGCGCAGGCACAGTGTGTTACGAGATGGGGCTTAGCTTTTAGGGCTAAGTGAGAGGATTTACTTATGTGTAAGTTACTTTTTGGAGTTACCTTCCCACTTAGCGTTCTGTTCGGAAATGCTGCCTGTGCTGCAGTGCAGGGAGGTTGACAGGAGTGAGGACAGAGCCAAGCTGTCACCTTGGTGACTTACAGCCCAGAAAGGAGTACTTCTAAATGAACTTCCTCAGTGTCCTAATCCTGTGGGTACTGATGGCCAGAAAATCTGGAATCCTCAAGCCCTGTCCCTGTGCGTGATCTCTGACCTCTTCTGTTCATTGAGCTCTGCCTCAGTTTCCTTATCTGAGAGGATGTGGGAGATGGGAGCATTTCCCCTGTTTCTGTAAAGAAGAGCTCCAGGTTAAATACCATTTGTTTCTTCTCAAATTAAGAATAATCATTTTCATGTCTGCGAGGAGAACAGAAAGCTTGTTTTCCTTCAGAAATCCTGAAAGGACACATTTTACCTTTACTCCAGTTTGTAAACACACTGCCCATTTTACCCAGTTTACCGGCTGTTGTCAGGGTGTTGGTTGAATGGTTTGAGTTAATGAAAATCTAGGTTTCAATTAACAAAAGATTTCTGTTACATAATGAAATAAAAATTGCCCTTTTATAACCAAGTGTTGAGACAGCTGTTTTAAAAAGCTGCGGCAGAAGCACAGAGGACTATTTTTTGTTCTGTCAATGTAATAGTTGAATCAAGAGAGAAAAACTGAGTATAGGCTTGAGCCTGCACCGCAGTTACAAAAGCGCCAGTTTCCCAACTGGTATAAGTAGTTATGAGTAGTATTATTATTGAGAATCACCATTAAATGCAAGTGATGGTAAAACCTTCATGCTCTTTAAAGCACGTCCTCAAGTTCTTGTGGGCTGGGAGTGCCTTTAGTCTGTGTCTGTGTTGCTCAGAGCAGCTGAGTCCACCACTGTAGCTCAATGGTGCAGTGTCAGTAGAAATGAGGAGCAGCGTTAGACCATGGGCGTGTGGTTGGAAATCATTCCAGTGGGGGTAGGAAGGAGCATCCAGGCTGATCTCTGGCTGATATTATCATGGGCCAATGATTTCTTGCAGATGATGAAACTAGTAGTAAGGACTCATGGTGTAATAATTTTCCACATCAGCTTTCAAATGCGGTATGGCAGGTGATAGTTTACCAGGCGCTCTTTGACTTCCTTATGAGGCTGATTTTTGGGATACTTTCTCAATTTCAACATTTCTTATTGCTGTTCTGTAGGAGAATCACTATAAACAGCCTGCTGTGTTCTGAGAGATCATGCCAGTCCATGTTCTGTTTTATCTGGTTCTGTACCAAGGCACAAACCCACACGATTATCTTTTCTTTGCAATCTTGGCTCATTAAGGTGATAACTCAATAAAGCAGGTTGTCTTTACCTTGGGGGATCTCTTCTGGGTTGATGTATTGATACTGTGGACAGACCTGTCAATATGCTCCTCTTTGTTCTCAGCAAGTGCCGCGCACGTCCAGCACTGTGATTTATGGGCGCCCGCCTCGTGCATCCTGCCAGCCCCAGCACAGAGCCTGCACTTGGCAGAGGCCTCCAGGGTGTGTCTTGGGAAAAAGCTGGAGATGGGGCATGGGGAAAAAGCTGGGGGAGGTTTCTGAGGAGGTGTTACATGACTGTGTCTCTCCCTGGTTGCTCTTAGGTGCTGATAGGACCTCAGGGAGGAGTTCATTCGGCTCCTCAGAGGGACAGCCCATTTCTTCAGTAAGTCAGATGTTGCAGTGGGTTGAGGTGGATACAAAGGTCCATAAGGATGTCCCATATAAGTTTCCCTCAGGAAGAAGTCAAGACAACACACAGTGGAGAAGGGGTTATTTCACCCGAGCAGCAGGGTAGGGGCTTGGCTGACACCAACTTGCTGCTTCAAGTCTCAGTTACTCACTCAGGTGCCTTGAAGGGTGGAAAAGGCTTCATCGCAGCAGCCCTGCACAGGGTTGAGTCCCTGCAGGGACGAGACAAGTGTCAGAGATACTGAGAAGGGAGTGGATGGGGATGGTAAAGCTGGTCCTGTGCACGTGGTGGTGATGCAAAGTGCACAGGACCCAGCTCTTTGGGAGCACCTGCAGGGCAGGTGTCTGCAGGGAAGCTCCTGTTCCATCATGTTCTCTTGCCTGCTTGAGAAACATGCATATAGTCCTGCTCAGCACCCAGAGTAGTTGTTTCCACACAGGGCCGGCTTGGAGATTAGTTATTAGCATGAGGTGTATATTATTATATATTACTGTTAAAAGTATTTTTGGAGTGCTGATGAAGAGCTATTTTTGGGGAGAGGAGCAGACATTCAGCATTATCACAGTGCACCAGGTCTGGAGCCTGCCCACCTGTGGGAAAAGGCAGAAATACACCAACGCAGCCCATTGCTTTTCCTGGTACTGAAACTTGTTGCCAAAACACTGTCCGTTTCCTCCCCAATGATAAAAGGACAAGTTAAATAAATAATAACCCGAGTCTCAATGTGACTGTTAAATAATTTTCAGTTAGACATTATGTAAATTTGAAGTAATTTTTTTCCTGGTCATGCATAATAAAATAAGTGTAGTGATTAATTTTTCACCCTCAGAGTTTAATTAAGATCATTCGGGAGGTTTGGGCTGATACATCATGTTAGAAATCACAGTCCAAGCCACTGAAAAATAACTGCCTAGCTTTTCAGATTAGATAATGGTATTTTGGGGGTAGAAATCTTGCTGACAGATAATCACCCAGGTTGTCCTAATTAGCCGGGCCATTTGGTCTTCTGAGCACTGAAATGATACATACTGGTTATTAATATATGCAATTCAATGTGTGCTTTTTTGGGTTTAATGTTAGGGATGGACTCATTTCATCATCTGTACTCACTGCAGAATAGATAGTGTTGTCCTATGTTAGCCTAATTAGCTTTTAAAGCCAGTGCAACTAAACTGCCCAAAGAGATAAAGTGAATAGTTATCAAGTCACATTTTAGCCCAGAATAAATGTGTCCAGGTGTGGCTTTTTGTAGGAGCAGCCACTGTGCTTTGAATGCACAACCGGTGTTTGAATCACTGCTCAGGCTTCAACAAGCCTGTGCTTCCCAGTCCCAGCAGGAGCCTTGTGAGATCCATAGGGCAGCGTTGATGATGGTTATTATAACTGCAGCCTCTGCAGACACGTCAGAGCTCCTCCACAGTGTCCCCAGTCCAACACCAAGGAGTTGCTTTCTAGCACAATGCAGTTTTCATGGTCTGAGCAGCATGCTGATATCCTGGGAAACAAATTCCTGGGAAGCTGTGTCCTATCTGCAGCTCCTGCGACTCAGTTTCCTTCCCAGTTTCTCTGGGTGTCTTCCATGCAACTGGGCTGTGTGCACCTACGGCTTTGCCCCACAAGTTCATGCAAGCCTGCAGGATGTGTCAGTGTGCAGTATGGACCCTGACTCACGGGGAAAACACGTATGGAAAACATTGCCCATACTCCTACAAGGGCCTGGGTTTCTTCTCTGGGTGATTTTTTCTTTGTTCCATTTTAAGTGAATCAGTTCAGCAGTAAAATCTGATGCTGCAAGAAGTGGTGCAGGTGTGCCCTGTAGGGTTTCACACTGTGTTGGTGAACAGAAACTCTTCTCAGGAGAGGCAACTGGCTTTGAAAAGAGATAAGGTGGAGAGCGGTTTCTCTGATGCCCAGAAGTGAAAGCGTAAGTGTCCATCTTGCTAAGCCTTCACTGCTATACTTGCTCTTCCAGTGTTACGAAATGACAAGAACATACTACTGTGGAGTACCTATTTCTAAATCCGACTGTTTTGTGCCAGAACGAAGGGTATCTTTGTTCTAATTCAGCTGCACTCTGAGGAGCAATTCAGTAATAACTATTGTGCTTTAAATTCCCACCCTGTATTACTCCTACTTAATTCTCAAGCATAGGCAAATTCTAACTTTCCTTTTAGTTTCACTGCTGTAAATCCAGAATAACCCTTTTGAAATAAGCCAAGGGTTTTCAGTCGTACCTACGAAACGTGTCATTTCAAGGGAATGACTCCGGATTTTACCACACGGATCTGGCCCACGGTGTGTGAAAAGAGACCGTCTGTG
The DNA here is from genome assembly GCA_009867235.2 of Psittacus erithacus. Classification (NCBI taxonomy): domain Eukaryota; kingdom Metazoa; phylum Chordata; class Aves; order Psittaciformes; family Psittacidae; genus Psittacus; species Psittacus erithacus. The sequence continues at coordinate 52,318 of WYDI02025289.1, read as the reverse complement.
TTAATCACCCCAAACCCCTCCCTCGACTGAAGCGGCTTCAAGCAGCACCGCAGTAATGCAACAGGGAGCAGTTCTCACTGCGGCATCAGGAAAAGCAGAACATCAAGGGAGTAATTAACATCTAATTTAGCAGTTAGACTGGGATCTAGGTGGGTTCCTGCATTAAGTAGTTGCCTCCAGAAGCAGGCAAGGTTAGTGCTGCTCGCTCTGCTCTGCCCCACGAGGCCAGGCACCCATCCATCTCTCTCTAGCTCCTCCATGGCCAGGGGAGAGCGGCTCCCACGATGATGCGTTTGAGGCTTGTACCTGTGAATGTTAAAAGGAGCCTGTCTCTTCTTTGGCATTAAAGGAAATGCAGGGATAGAAGCACATCTTTACACTCAGGCATCTTGCTTAAATTTAGGCAGTGTAAATGGCTTTAGGCACATCTTAATTTTCCTTGAAGCTAAGGCTCTCAGTATTCCTCCTTAAATATCTATCAAAGGCTGTGGTTTGTGTTGGAGACAATGGCCAACTTGTGACAGGCCTCAAATCAAATGTGATTTGCTCTGTTATATTCTTGGTGGCTAATCTCTGCATTCTGAAAGTTTGGGTATCAGTGCATAATGGAGCACTTGCACCTTCCCTGCCCAGGAGCTGCCTTCAGTGTTCCCATCACTGCCTGTCAGCTTGTGGTGACATAGCCGGATCTTAGGAGAGGTTCAGGATTTTACATCCCCACCCTGTAGCTCTGTGGGATTAAAGCTGGTTGGGATGGTTGAACCATAGGAAGAATAAAGTCTGCATCCTTCTGTTTTGAAGGATCTATGATGAAGCGATGTAACCTTTCCTGTTCCCAAAGGAAGGGACAGGCAGGGGCTCAAGCTCCCTCCTGTGCTCCCTGGTGCCTTCATAACCACCTCTTGTTCGAGGTGCCTTTCTTGCTTCTCTTCAACTCAGACCCCGATAGCTTCAGCTTTCCCTGGCATTTGGCTCCTCCCCAAGGAGAATGCAGAGCTTCAGCACTTCTCTCTTTGAATCCTAGATGCAGATTCAGGCTTTGATCATTCATTGCTGTTTGAAACATCTTAAGTCCTGCAGCCTCTTGCTGCTCCTCTTTCCTCAGCACCAGGCAGGTGAAGTTGACTGGCTGGGAGCATGGAGGCTGCGCAGCCTCTGCTGCCTGCTTACAGGCTGGTGCTTCTGAGAGTTCAGTTCTGCCACTGGCTTTCCAGTCTCTTTGTTCAGCCTTTTAAATTTCCCTTTATTGTTTTAGCCTGTCTGCAAATCTATTTGTTTTTCTTCCAGAAAAGCCTTTGCTTGCTCAATTAGCAAGAGAGCTCTTTGTGGAGAGTGCCATAGCTCTATTTCAACCACGGCTAAGTGCTTCTGGAGCATCTGGCTCCTCCCGAGAGAGGATTTACCCCTGCCACCGTCACACTGGGTACTGCTTGACATCTTACTGCACATATTGCTGTATGGTGTCTGCAGAGAATGAGCTTTTGTGTCAGAGGAGCTTGAATGTGTTGCTGCAGATCAGGCCAATCCATGCTGTCCCAGGCATGATTTTAGCTGCAGTTTCTGCTCTCTGCCCTATTGGGTCCATCCTGTGTTTTCTCCACACATGGGCTCTTTCACCATCCAGATTTTTATACTTGCTTTTGTCTTACTTAATGGTTTTGCCACTTTGTTTAGAGCAGAGGTTATGAGGGTACAAGCTGAGTCTCTTACATATTGGGAGAGGAAGGCGAGTGCTGGCTGGTGTAGTGCTGGAAATATCTTTGGAGGTTTGAGTCTTGCCCACCCTGATCCTGGCCTGAGACACACACTGGACATGTCCCCAGCAGTACAAGAGGAGCTTCTAGAAACAAGCCTTGATGTGGAAGGCACCTCCCTGCCTGTCCCCAGGGCAGATCCAGAGGCTGTCCCCAGCCCCATCCCAGCAGGCAGGCTCCTGGGAGGGATGACCTCCTGCCACTGGGACCCTGGTGGGAAACCTTGCAGAAGAGGCTGCAGAAGCCTCTGCCATTCCATGTGCCTTCAGTGTTTGCCCGGACACAGGATGAAGAATTTCTCCCCTTAGGGGGTTTGTGGCACTTTGTGTTGCTGTTCTCCCTGGTTTTCCAGTCTGAATTGTGGGTTTGCCCTTGCAAGCTGGGGGTTAGAGCCTCATAGGAAACTGTTTACAGTGCTGCTTACACAATCTTCATAGAGTTCAGGGGCTATTTCAGCCAGACGTTCCTGAACAGTTCTTCACTTCATATTGGCCCCAATCTGTTTCCTACTTTACATGCTATAGCAGGAGAGCTCAGACTATGTCAACAGACCCACAGGCTTCTCAGGCTCTTCAGGTACCACGTACAAGTTAATGTCATGACTTTGTGAGTGCCCTGTGAGCACAGGTAAATACTGGGACAGCTTCTGGAGCTTTGCAGCCTTGTCATGGACATCAGAGCTGCTTTGGTCTGAAATTGTGGCAGAATTTAGTTTGCTTTTTCCAGGGCAGAAATCATTCTTGCATAGGACACTTGCTGTTTGGGGACATGGCATTGGGATGATGTGCACCAGGCCCATCTCTCATAGGATCCTGTGATCCCCTTTGAGGACCCTGCCCCATGTGAGTGGGAAGGCTCTGAGCTCACCGCTGGCACAGGGGTGACGTTTGCCCTTGCTGGAACCAAGTAGTTGTTGGAGCTGGTTATTTGCTTTGTGTGATTGATGACATCTGTATGGCACATAACATTGCTTTGCGAAATGGCCCTTCTGTGTGTCAAACTGACTCACAGTGTGACCTGATGGAGATGGAGGGGGGTATTTTAGGAACAACTGAAATTCAGTTGATTTTTTTCTTCTATTTTTTCATTCCCCTGGAGCAAAATGCCTTTGTCTGTGGATGGGAACAGGGCACAGTGCCCTGCAGGACCAGGCGGGTCCCTTGTGATGGCCATGTGGGATGTGGGACCTGTACTGCTACCTGCTGCAGCTCTCCACCCCAGCCTGTGCCTTGCCAAGCTCAGTGTAATCTATCTGATGAAGAGGTTGAGGGAGCAGACCTGTGTTTCCCTGCTGTGCTGCACCCCGCTGTGTGATCTCAGGTTAGAGTGAGCCACTCCACAAAGGCATTGAGCCTCTGAGTTCAAAGTGAACATGCATCTGAAGGAAATCCAGGTGGTTTGTCAGTAGGAATTGGGCATCTAAGATGGATCTGACCCTGCATCTCTTGCCCCAACTGCTTTTTGCTGGTTAGCTTGCACATAAGGCATACCTTTTATTTTATGAACAGCACCCAGCATACAGTGAGATCTTTGCAGCCCCACTGTGATCTTTAGTCACTCACTTATTGTTAATGCTGGGACTGTGGAACAGAGAAAACTAATGCCTGGCTGGCTCACAGCCTGCTATGATTACAGAGATGGAGTTATTGGAAGGGTGGGCTTTGTCCCATCAACACCTTCCTGTCACTGCTGAAGCGATGCTGCCCATACATGTCAACACTGAAGGCATATCTCTGCTGCACACAGTTTGTCACTGGCAACGACTGCTGCAGTGAAAGATGCCCTTTAATTAATGTACTTCCTAACAAGTCATCTGAAAATGGATTTGTACTTGGAGCCAGGTGCTCCTGCATGTGCTGCAGGGCTGCCTGTGTGAGGAAGGGCTCCCTGTGTGCACAACTGGGTCTTGAGCATTTGGCACGTGCCTGGGTAGGTACATGCATGATACACACGTGCCGCTGTGTGGGTGCTGTGATGGACGTGCCAGGCCATGTGAAGGTGCATCCCTGGCTGCATCCCTGTGCACAGCAGGAAAACCAACAACAGCAACTTAGTAGTTGATATGATATCATGTAGTGATAGGCCAGGGGGAGCGGGTTAAAACTCAAACAGAGGAAGTTTAGACTGGATATAAGGAAGAAGTTCTTTGCTGTAAGGGTGGTGAGGCACTGGAATGGGTTGCCCAAGGAAGTTGTGAATGCTCCATCCCTGGCAGTGTTCAAGGCCAGGTTGGACAGAGACTTGGGTGACATGGTTTAGTGGGAGGTGTTCCCTGCCCATGGCAGGGGAGTTGGAACTGGATGATCTTAAGGTCCTTTCCAACCCTAACTATCCTATCATTCTATGATTCTAAAATACTTAAGTGAAAGAGATAGAGAGGCCTCAAATGAGTTCAGAGCTGGCCCTTTTCTGTGAATTAGAATAAATGTACAGACCTGCCTTCCCTTCCTCTTCAGAAAGCCTTTCCAGAACCCAGCACTGAAGGGTGGAAGGACTCCAGGTTTGGATCTCCCCATCTCTTCTCTTTGCATTGTCTCTGGAAGTGCCAAGAGAGTGAGATGTACCAGCGTGCATTTCCTATCCCTGGTAAATCATGAAAGAAAGAAGGGAAAAAAGATTTTGTGCTGAAAATTTGGTGTTAAAATGAATTCACAAGTGTCTCAGAAAACTGAAACCAGACTTGCCTGGCGTGGTGAGCAATGTGCTTTGCACATTTAGTGTTTCTCCTGGTGCCTGTGAGAACTGACTGCAGGCATCTCGGGCAGAGCCAAGGAGAGGTACTTGGCACCAGGAGTTGTTACTTTAAGTCCTGCCTGAGGTTGGGCTGAACAAGACATGATCCATCATTTAATGCTTGTCTGTCTTATTGACTACAATGAAATGCTTTTGTTTTACCAGGGAAGCCTGAGCATTGCATACGCAAGCCCATCCCGTGAACTTTAAGGATTTGGGCACAGATGGTGGATGGGAATCCAGCCCAGGCCTTCACAAGCTGCCGTCCCTGCAGGAGCCAGTGCTGTGCCGCTGCAGAGGGTATGTTGCCTCTTCCTACCCTTTAACAAACACAATAAGGAAGAAGTCTCCTGTAGAGGTGTGGTAACTCCATGTGAATCTTGTATATAAACCCACAACAGCACAAAATCCTCTTGTGCAGCTCCGACCCCTTGGTGAGTCCCAGCCATGCAGTGTAGTTTAGTTGAGCACTCACTGACATCAGGCCATTGCCTTTCCTTTATGCAAGTGATGTCTGTCCATGAGAGCTGAGCCAGCACATGAATCTGCAGGGTGAGACTTGCTATCAGGCACTAGAAGCACCGCAGAGCAGTGAGAACTGTGCCTTTCAGAGTAGGAGTTGTGCAGAAAAGCTGGGGGGGAGCAGTGCTGCTTTGGACTGTTCAATAATGCCTGGTTGTCAGTGCTTCCTGGAAAATCAAAAACACATCCAAAACTGCTAAAGGAAATTATATTTTAGGTTGAAACAAACACTTCATGTTATTTTGAAATACTCTTTTCAGCCTGGGGATGCAGTTTGGTTTAGTAGGAGAAAGCCTGTCAAGTAGCGAGCTGAAAAGTTGGCATTTTCAAAGGGAAGTAGAGACAAGCGACTGCTGCACATGTTCACATGAGTTCCTGCTTATTTCTCTGAGGGTTAATAGGGATGAGGATGTGTCAGGCCTATGCCAGGTAGTGGATTTCAGCCTGCAGCAGCACCAGCTTTTGCAATCCTACCACAAATTCTGTTGCAGATGTTTTTCAAAGCTCCGGCTCCTCCTGTCCTGTAATTATGTGAGAGTTTCAGTGTTCTCTAAAGCTGAAGGTAAATTTGACAACTTTTTGATTGTACAGAGCAGCTTGAAAACAGGCAGAAAGTTTTCAAAGGAAGAAGGGCAAATAGAGGAAACCCAGAATTACATTTCTTTGAAATCTCAGGATTTGTAAGGCAAGCGCATGATTTTGTGGCCTAGGACAGGACTGCTAAGTGCTTGCTGTTGGCAGTGCTGTGTTTATTTTCCATGCTTGGATTTCTGCATGGCTTTAGACACGTTATGAAAAATGCAGTATTTCATGTTATTTTTTAAAAGGAAGCAGAACACTTGGTTGGATGATCTCCAAACCAGACTGTAACATACAATGAAAACTATAGTGCACTATAACAAACTACAAAAGGCTGAGATGATACTTCACTAGCACAAAACCCAGGCACATTATGGAGGAAGAGAATTATAAGGTATATCACTTGTATTTATGGCCAAAAGAGAAAGAAAAAATGCACACTGTGTGTGTATAGTGCATATTGAAATTACAGAACAAAATTCAATTAGATCTTTATAAATAAAATCCACATATGCTGATTTATGATATATTTATTTCTCAGCCTTTGAAACGATGGCTGCCCTCACTTTGGAAACCAGTCATTTGCAGACATCAGGTCTGTAATTCACAAGCTGGCACGACCAGAGGTTTGTGGATTTCAGTCTGGCAAATGCCTGTCCTCATGTATCTGTTTCAGGGGCACATGTTGGGATTCCCAGTGAGCGAGGCAGGGGAAGCAGCGCTGCAAAAGGCATCTATACCAGGGTGTTTATTTCCAAATGTGTGATTATAAAGATTAAGTCGTTAGTTTTGGTCATTAAAAGCAACACTAATGTGGTATATAATTGAAGTGAAAATGTAAGATCTTTGTAGGCTGCATCTAAATGTCCCCTTCCCTAGCAGGAATACTTCCTGCAGTATTTGCAGAAAGTATGGGCCTAGTACCCAAGTCATGAGTGAGAACTACAAGCATGTGGAACACAGGCTTTTCTCATGTGAGACGGAACACTAGGACTAGATAAGGACCTCTTTAAATGTGCATGTGAAGGGCTAGACTGAGAGGCCTTTACTGCGACTAAGTGTCAGTTTCCCTGAATTGCATTCCCATGCCATGGACTTCCCCTTTTTTGCTTCCACTACTGAGAACAAGTTAGGCAGCTGGTCTCCTCTCCACCCTTGAGCAGGTTTGGTGGTCGGTGCCTAAATAACTCCTGAGAACAGCAATTCAAGTGTGATTTCTTGATGTGGTTTGAGCCATACTATAGTTTGTTGCTGCTGGAAGGGAGAGATCCTGTTCTTCCGTCTGCCTCCCAGCTTCTGGCCACATATTCCTGCTAGTCGAGCTCTGCTACTTAAAGCGGTGGTTGGGCACAGGGTCCCAGTGTGAAGTCCTCAGCCTCTGCGTGGACCCCTTCGCTGCCAAGCAGACACTTTCCCAAGTACCACTACTTCCTTTTGCACAGTCCCAGAGTTGCCTCCAGCTGCCACAGAGCTCTACAGGGAATAAATGCATAAGGACTTGCCACCAGCTAACCAGGAGTGTTGCCTGGAAGATTTTGATCAAAGCCCTGGAGAAAGGCGGTGGCTCAGGGTGAACCTGAGTGTCAGGCTCTGCTTTCACCCCTCTAAAACTGCATTAACTTCAAAAGAACACATCTGTTCCAGCTGTAGAAAGAGGAGCTTCACTGGAGACAAAACAAGAGCCACTTCTAACTGAAGGTAAAATTCTGTTTAAAACTTCAAAGTAGAATCCGTAAGGGACTGAGCTGTGCAGCAGGAGACTCACTGGAGGGTGCATTTTGCTGCTGACCGCAAGGAGCCTGCAGCAACTGATTTTGACTTCAGAGAAAGAAATCCATGGCTGTAACCACTTTAGCCTCTGCTGCAGGGGATGTAAAAGGCTGTGATAGATCAGTTGTTTAGTTTTGCCTCCAGTCCTAAAGGCAGGTCTATTTCATCTCTTGAGGAGATTGGTTTGTGTCTTTTACTATGGAGCCTTCAAGTCACGGGGCCCACCTTTCCTCCCTGAGTGAATAAGTAGATGTCGAATGAGGCTGCTCTCCAAAAGTGGGACTGTCAGTAGATGATGGCTCTGTCTCTCCGATGTTGAAAACGTACATGAAGGCACTTTTCACTGACACATTCCATCAGTGCTAGAGAATTGTCACACAGGGAGCAAACACCAAGTGAAGCAAAGGAAGCATTTACAATTTGTTGCCATGAAAGGAGACAAGATAAATCAATAGAAACTAAATTAGCACAGCCAGCGGCCCTCACACCTACTTTGGAAACTCTATTAAAATCCATGGCCTAGAATTTGCAGGAGGGATTATATGCGTGAGTCAAGATTTGAAAGTGAGCTAATGTAAGTGACACCCACTTCTCAAACTGCCTAAAACACTGACTGCCAGGATGCACTGGCAAAGACAAGAGTTCTAGTAGGTATTTGCTGGCTGTCATTGGCCTCAGATAAGTATGTTGGGAGGGGAATAGTGGAGGAGTCAATCAAAAGATAACACTGAGTAAAGCTCAGTTGCGTAACACAACAAGAAGTCAAATTTAACCGAAGCTGAACATATGTCTGAGTACCAAGGGCATAGTGAGGACTGTGATGGCCCAATCAGAATCCAGAGAGACTCAGATTTGAGAACAACACACAGGAACAAGATCTGGCAAATAGCTCATGTGATTGAGCTGGTTGTGCTCTTGTGCTGCTCTTGGGTGACCTTTTTAATTCAACTAAAACGGTATCTGTCCTAGGTGTTTGCAGAAGCTTGTAGATGGATGACAGCATCCCACTGACACCCCGAGGCACAAGAAGACTTGCTGAAAGTCAACCTGAGGTAAATATTTTCTTGCAGAAATCTGATTACTGGCACAGTGAATATGGCATTTGCAGGAAGCGTCCAGGGTGTGTGATCTGTGCAGTTGATCTGTACATGCATGGTAATAACCAGACACTGGGATTATTGCAGAAGCACAGAGCAGGCTCAGATCTCCAGGGCCTCATGTGTGTTGTAGAGCTGATCCCTGTGTATGTGAGAAATCAAGGATTGACAGCAGTCCAGCAATTGCTACCCCTAACCCAGCTGCTGGGTATCTGGGAATCCTAAGCCAAATGTTTAAGTCACTGCTTCTGCCAGGCAGAATTTGTATGAGGAGAAAAAATATCCAGGAAAACCGGAGCACATGGCAGCTCTGTTCAAAGAAAAGATCATTGTCAGCACACTCAGTCCTGGCTCCCAGCCTCTTACTATTTCGCAGCACCTTGAGGAGAATTTCCTTTCCCTCTGGTACTGACAGTAGTGTGCTGGTAAAGTCCTCTGGACTTGCAGGGGAGAAGAGCTGGATTGGGGCTGGCTGTGCAGCTGCATTTGTCAGCTCTGCCTCTTTCCAGAGCTTCCCAAGGAAATGAATACATTCAGGCCCTGGCTCTGTGTTGTGAAAAGGGAAGAAACCTCAGAGGCACTTACCCTGTGCCTGCCAGAGGAACTGCAGGGATAAGCTAGTCTTGTCCTGCACCGGTTTGGCAGCCTTTTGCAGAAGAACATGGGCTTCATGCATGAGCAGAAAGGCACCACTTGGTAGTTACAGGACAACTTAAAATTGGCCAAGTAGTTACAGAATGGAGGTTCTGCCAGTTTTGGTTTTACAGCTTCATTTACATTTCTAACGTGCATTGAGTCCTTCACCTGGGAGATGCTATAGAAACACAAGGCATTAATAACGTGGAATATACAGTAAAAACTCAACAATGTAAAACACATGCAATATAAGTGGGAATAGAATTCTCTGCATGCTCTGCCTGGGTTTTAAGCCTGAATTACATTACAGCAGCTAAAGGCTATGGAGTATGAATCATAAACTTGAATTCCACTGCAAAACTGTCAGGACAGAGATCTGACCAACATTATGAAGTATGAGAAGTGATTCTAGGAGCCTCTGTTTTGATGATGATGATTCTGGAATTGCTTTTCAAAGGTCGGCTGCACAGCGTTGTCAGAACATCAGGCGCCAGGACTGCTCTTCTCTTTTATAAACCCCCTGATGTGTCTTGTGCATTGGCACTGCACCTCGCTGGGGGAGACTTTGTTTCACAATGGGATATTTGGGCACTGTGGTAATGGGAACTAGGAAAAACTCAGAAGGGCTTTCATGCTGAATAACAGCTTATCTTCTGCATAGCAGAAGGGAGAATTCCAGATCTTTTCTTCTGCTTTTTACCTTTAAGAGATTTATAGCAAACGTCTAAAAAGATCACAGGGAAAGAAATGTCCATCTTCCCTGTCTTCTCTGTCTTTCCTGCCACAAACCACTGGGTGATAATTTACTCCTACATAGTCAGGTTAGCTGTGCTGGCTTCGGTGTTGTGTGCACACTGGTGATGAGACTGTTCTGATGTGCAAAGTCCCTCTGATCCATTTTGGGGGATCTTGGGGCTGCATGGGGGATGAAGATGAGGGAGGCAGCTCAGGCCAAGCCTCTACAGTTGTGTTTAAAAATGATTGATAGATGCATTTAGTGTGAAGCAGATTTTCTCTTTTGCCCCTGTGCAGTTTGATGGGGCCAGGAGAGCCCGTGGTGCTGGCACTCTGCCTTGGATGAGTGGAAAGGACCTTGGGGGGCTTCACTCAATGGCTCAGCGTTTTACAGGCTTGGACCTTGTTCCCACTCCAGCACACTGCTACACCACATCTACTTCAGTGATAGTGCCTGCAGGTTTCTCATGTACCAGCCACTGCATGAACTGAGAGCAGCTGATTTCCCATCCCAGCAGAAAAATGCCTTTGGGGAGTTAGGAGCCATAGCGGGACCACAGGGCACTGCAGAGGAATGCCCAGGAGGGAGGCAGGGCAGAAGGTATGGGAATGTCCAGGTGAGATGCTGGTGGTTGTGAGAAGTGCCCAGATGCCTGGCCCTGAGCCCAGCTCTGGGGAGTGCCGGGGCTGGTGTCTGTGGGCTCCAGGGCAGGAGGTGCCAGGGAGCTCCATTGCAGGGCCAGCTTGGGCAGCTCTGCAGCACTCGGCCTCCTCCCGCATATCTCGGGTGCTGAACACAGCCCAGAGGTGGAGAGGGACTTCTGTGTAAGCGTATAGAAATGCTTGTGGTGCCCTTGCTGTGGAAAAGGTGGTCTGAGAAGCATCAGCCTTGTGCCTTGTTTCATCCAGGACACAAACCATCAAAAAGGGAGGGGACTTCATTAAGGCTGGAAAACAGTTATTCAGGAAATTTTGGATTCCCGGGGGTATTTGCTGGCTTTTCACATGGATCCAGCACAGGCTTACAGGCATTCAGAGAGGAAGGAAATGGGAAGGGAGGTGAGGCAGATCTTCGAGCTCCTGTTGCTGCAGGTGACCCAGTGAAGGGAAGCACAAGCTCTGCTCTGTCCTGCTGCACACAGACATGGCACAGCTCGGGCGCTCTGAGCTTCTCCTTGGTGTCTGAGCTAGGTCATTCTTGTAGCTCCCCTGCATCCCCAGTTGTTATTAATGACATACCTGGTGCCAAATAGGATCTTTTCCATTCCTATCTGTGAGTAACAAGGTTGTTAAAGTCGCTCTCAGCTCTGCTGAAACCAAACAGAATTTTATATGACATACTGGGCAAAGGCTCTGTTTGAAGTAGTCTTTAATCTTAGTTCTAGGATTAAATCATATGTAAACAGTCACATTTTATCAGCTCAGCTACAATGTAATTTATTTGTCGGTCTAATTTTAGTAACTTGTAGGTAATTCAATATTATCTGAAAGGTTATAGAGTGAGCAGATCTAATTCTCCACCAATAGAGCAAGTGGAGGAGTCCCCTGATCCTGCAGAAGTGGATAGCTTCCCTGATTTTAGGAAAGCTATTCCAAATGTGTGGGAATGCAGAGGGACTGGATGTGGGGCTTTGCAGGACCAAGGCCTGCCATTGTGTTTTTTTGGCAGTGTTGTTTGACATTGCAGTGCAGTTTTTGTAAGCGTTACATCTATTTTTACTGTGTTGTGCAATTAGACTTTCAAGACACTGCTATAACTATTGAGCATTTTGCTGGATGTTACTGTATCCCAATGGAAAAGATAAGCTGTATTTTCCTTAGAACTAGAAGAGGATCTAACTGTGGTATCCCAGTCCCTGTGGCAAAGAGTTTTAGTGCCATTGCTGTCTGTCAGCTCTTTCATGCAGTTAGACTGTATAATCTTTTATCAGCCTTATTTACTTAAGGAGCATTCAAAGGTGGGGAGTGATCCTTGTGAACTTCAGTATTAGATTAGATTAGCCTTTACTGTAGGACTTGATTTTCCCTATTGGAAAAATCATTCTACACTGGCAATCTGAAAGATGTTCCCATGTGAAATCTGATGTGCAGGATGTGAAACCGTTTCCCTTTGCCTGAAGGCAATTCAAGATGATTTCTGAGTGAACATGGATATAGTTTTATTGCTGCTTGGCACTAACAGCTGGAGCAGGTTAAGGAGTTGGTAGGCAGTGATCTCAAGTGAAACTGAGCTCTATCCAGGAATATTTTACACATTGAGACTCTCCCCTCCTTACAGCACCTGGGATTTTCAGGTGATTTTGATGGGGACTCTCAACAGCCTCCTGTGAAGGAGTATGGCTCTATTTCCTATCCCTGCTTCTAGCTAGACTTCGTAGAGTCTGCTTCCAAATGGCTTGACTGTGCGTGCCTTAACTCCTGTTTAACAGGCAAGCCTCATTGTGTCATGGGGGAATTTCACCCCTAAGTGCCGATCTTTTGTTTTCCTGTTGGGAAATTCAGGCTGAATAAATGCCAAAGAAAGCTCAAGATTTCCCCCTGATTTTCTGCCCAGCGTCTTGCATGCTTGAGTATTGGTCATATCCAGATCCACTGGTAACTGAAATTCCTCCTGAAGGCATCAAAGTTGTGTGATCTAAAGTGGGAATGCCTTAGTTTTGGGAAAATTGATCTAATCCAGGATTCTGCAGCATTTATAGCAGCTGGTCTGAGGTCTTGGCCATACACGTCCCAGTCCTTTACAGAGGCAGCATTTGCAGACAACGTTTCCCCCCTTCTTTGCATTTCAGCTAACTAAAGACACTCCATTTTCTGCCTGACTTGTGTGTCTGTATTTGGGGAGGATTTGAGTTTAAAACACTTTAAAGAATACTCTGAAATCATAATCTGCAAGGCTCTCACTTCATGTGGTTGGGAAATCTGGATACCAGGGCAGGAAAAGCCAGTATGAAAAGAATAATGTGACTCAATTGACTGTGAAATTCTTCTAGGAACAGGTGTAATTGTGATCGTAAACATTTGTGAGATATTTTACTACCAGCTTTAATCCCTGCAGAGGGGGATATTTAGGAGTAGGAGAATAAATGTGAAAGTAACTTCAAAGGCTGTGAGTTAAAAGGTCAGGAGCACGAACCTCAGGTCTGGCCAGTGAGCTGCTGGGATTTCTTTGATCCATCATTTTCCTCCAGGTCAGTGCATGTGTGACTCTGAGAAACCCCAGTGGGGATCTTTCGGGTGGTGGTCACGCAGCCAGAGTCCTCTCCATCATGACCTTGCCTTTTTCCATTAGTCCCATTTGTTTAATGGGGTAACACAAACTAACGGATTGATCACAAACACCAGGAGGGGAAAACATGAAGAGCAAAGTCTTGCAGTTGTGGCACTGTATCTGCGGGAGAAAGCGGTGATGGGTTGGGGTAGCTCTTTGAGGAGGGGGGCACTGAGAAAATAGGTGGAAAAGGTCCTATTTCCTCATGGCTTGTGGAGGGCGCAAAGCTTTCCTTTAGTGAATGCACAGGAAATGTAAAAGCAGGGAAGGGTCTGAGAACTGCGTAAGGAAGTTTGATAGGGGTTGAAAGTCCTTCCTGTGCTTAGGGCCAGCGTCAGAAGCAAAATGCCATTCGTGTTCCACTGGAGCTCAGGTTTGCACAGTTCCTTGCAAAGGCCTCTCTCCCACTGCCATTAAGGAAACACAACTCATTGGTGATTTCAAAGAAGGAAAATGAGAAGCTATAAAGACAAACATGTAGGAAGTGCTATAGAGTGATAAGGAAGCCAGGATGGTAAATCAAAGCCTAAGGAGGAAGGATATGGAGGGGCACACAAGTATAAATCTTTCTAAACTGATCAAGGAGTTGGTGGGGCCTTTAGAGGGATGTGAATGGGGAGTCAGTGGTTGGAGCTGCTGAGAAGCTGAATGAATTCCTTGACTCGATAAGAGCAGCTAAAGGTCACATACTGTAAGGAGGATAGGGAAACACAGTGGTTTTCTATGTGGGGAGAGAGAGAAGGCATATTATTTAGAAGTTTTATGTGTGTAACCCAAGCAGACAGTTGGGAAATTAAAAGCTATTAAAATTGACAAGTCACCAATTTTAGATTCACTGCAACCTACAATTCCTGGACTTGGTTTCTGGTGTTGGTGTTTGAGAGGCCCCTGAGAGAGCGGTGGTGTCTGAGGAAGGAGACACAGAAAGCATTGTCTCCTGATTTTGTTTTTGGGGAAAAAAAGGAATATCACAACATCTGAAAAAAAAAGAAAAAAAGAAAATAGGCAAGTTGTAGAGAAAATAGAGTAGATACTACTAAAGAGCAAGCAGCAGGCAGCGTTTGAGAGCCGTTTTGGCAGACAATGAAGTGGCCTCAGCACCCAGTAGTCCTAAATGTCTGAAATCAGTACTTTAAATAAGGCTGAACATGCAGTGAAAGTACTCTGTATTTGTAGAGCATTAGCTACCACAAAGGTCTCATTTTGGAGAGAGGTGTTGCTGCAGTACAGCCTATCACAGAGTAATGCAGTGCCTGGGGCTGCGCAGGTCACTGCTGGAGCAGCTCATGCACCATCTTCCTGATTCCTCATTCAACTCCAGTGAAAATGGCAAACACGTTCCCATCTTAATGTCATGATTTTTTAAAGCCCTGTGAGTCTGAGTGCAGTAACCTGCAGTGTTTTACATCTGCTCTGCGCTGCTTGTCACCAGCCATAGCAGTGGCAGATGACAAGTTTGGTCAAATCAGTGCTTCCAGCTGCCCTGATCTCTTGACGCTAATGCTCCCACCGCTCAGATCATAGGGTGTAGTCAGGGTGCAGCTCTGTGCTCACGTCTCGTTATGGTCAGAACCATAGCACCATGGGTTTAATTGAATTATGGGTCTGAGCCCTCAGACACACACTTTCTGCCACATCTCATCCTATAGATGCTGTGCTGATGGCAGAGGACCTTTGACAGGATATTTAGGCTAAGCCAGTGTTTTCCAACTTCATTTTCAGTTTATGGAGCTCTAAACATTTGACACTGCAGGTTTGAACCCTTTTACAGCAAACCTCAGCCTGTTTACTGTCTCCTTGCTCATGTAAATTATGAGCTTTTCACAGGCCTATAGAAATAGCCTGTGTGCCTGAAGGGACCACAGCTCAGCCCCCCTGGTTTAATGAAGCTATTGCTGCTCAGAGCCTTTTATTTTCATAAGCTGTGTGAAGATGGAGAGAAACAAAGAGAGAAGGATGTGGGACCACAGGCTCTTCTCACCTTCAAGAAATTAGGAATACTCTTTATTTAGAGGAGAATTTCAATAGGGTTCCCAAGACTCGTGTCCCACTAAAGAGAGGAGGCACAAGGCTCCTCTTGTGAGGTGTAAAGTTACCCAGGAGACAAACTGAGCAACTGAGAAATGTTGCAAGTTTTTGGAAGAGAGATTTATATATAAATGTGTTACGGGAAAAAATACCTCTGCTCATACACATGGTAATTCTTCTGCCTTACTTTGTTTGCTATCGTTCGTTCTTTATTGTTTTCAGAGATTTAAAGGAATTTAATTAAAAAGGCAGTTTAACTACCCTTTTCTTTCCAGATAACAAACACTAAAATAAAATGAAGTGAAATATTGGAGAGCCTGCTTTATACCCCTTTTAAAACTTAACACAAAAGCCAAATGAGATCATAGGGTTTATCGGGCAAGACATTGCCAGAAAAGATGAGGAAGTGCTCCTGCCACTGCACAGGGAATGGCCAAGCCTTTATCTGAAAAGCCATGGTCAGTTCTCATCATCATCTTCAGGAGGATAAATCCAGAGTGGGACTCAGAAGGTGACTGGGACAACGGGTGACGCTTACAAGGACTAACCAAAGGAGCATGGGTTGTTCAGCATGAGCTGAAGTGGGGACACTGCTTCCTGTGGGTGCAACAGAAGGTAGAACATTATGTAAATGCAAGGAAATCTTTAGTCGACAGAATGACTGTAAACTATCACGGAATACCCTTATACTGTAAATGAGGAGGACTCTGGGCCTTAGAGCAACTGGGTTCTGCAAGAGCTTGCATTCGAACAGCAGGGCCAGGGTCCCATTGTGGAACCCACAGACAAAAGGGATTGCATGTGAAGCTGTGAAAGGGGAGTCTTGCTCCAGTGATCATCTCCAGTCCTGTATGCTGCCAGCATACCATTAATTTCTTCCATTAGCCTGGTATTCCATAGGCAGCTGTCTAGCTGTGATCTTCCAGAGACCCAAAAGTAGGCTCTATTTAGGTTTTAGCTCAGCTGTAATACATCATTTAGAAAAGATCCTGCTGTGTTAAGATGCATCCAGTAACGTGGTGACCTCCAGCATATACATGAGTCTGCACTCTGCTTTGTCAGCTTCCACGTCAGCAGGTGAGTGATCAGCGGGGCGTAGACCTGCCTGTGGTGGTGTGTGGTGCTGAAGGTCTGTCTGGATTTCACATCTCCTGCAAGCCTGGTGCTGCCACATTCCTCACCAGCACCCCACACACTGATATCGGTGCATCTCTGCTGGAATGAGCAGAGACTGCTTTGCTCCTGACCAAGTGTATCCGTGCTCCCTCCTTTTCCTCTGTGGTTGTTTGGGCTTCTCTCCTCAAACCACAGCTTGCCCCACCCCTGCACACCCTTCCCTTTCCAAAATGCATTTTGAGGCTTTGGCTGTAGTAGTCAGGGGGTGGAAATATCCTGGCTCCACACCCTGTAGTGGAGCTCTCAGAGCTGGCTTGGTGATGGGCTCCTGGAGCTGCAGCGGTGGTGCTTAATGGCCAGTAGTGACAGGTTTATAAAACAACGTCCATTGCCTCCAATAGAGCTTGTAGCCTGGCTTTTCTCCTGGTGGCTGTTGTAGCAATAATCATGTGTCTGCAGCTTTCTCCAGTGTACAGTGCCATCCCTTTCCCTTGAGCAGTTGCATACCTGATCCTCAGCACTCTCCCATTGCTGTGGGAGCACTTATATCACCTCCTGGGCTTCTGGTAGCTGCAGTTCATCCCACTTGTTAGCAATAGCTGCAGGGGGAGTCTGGAAACGGGGACTTTCATCCTGCCATTCACTCTGCCCATCAGTACCAAGAGCTGTCAGGTATGGAGCAGGGCTTTGCCCATTGTGGGTGTTGCCCTGCACGCAGGGTCTCTGCTGGTCCCTCCCTGGGCAGAAGGCAGAGGCCAGAGGCAGAGCAGCACCCGGGTGTCAGGTCTGTGTCAGCCTCTGACCAGCAGGAAGGTCTCCATCTAAATCAACAAGAGCTCTCTAGACTTCGAACCATGGCAGGTGGGTATTTTTAGAAGCCAATCAATCAGTGGTGACTGTTCAAGTTCAGACAAGTCAAACACAGCCTGCAAAGTTACACAGAAGCACTGTGTGTTGTGGAAAGGTTGGTGGGGCAGCTCATTCGACAAGCTGTGCCAAATCCATGAGCTACCAGAGCTGAGCTCTTTGTAGAGAGATAGCTGTAAGAAGCAGAAGTGTACACAGACTGTGGATTGTAAAATATACGCTTGTTTTAATTGAAGCAATAAATTATAGTTTGGGCTTCCACAGAAACCTTCTTTCAAGGTGCTAAAAGTGTTTTCCAAACCTGAACATAACCCTCGGTTGAGGGGTTTTCATCTTGGCCTTTTTTGCAGGTGAGGAAATTGAAGCACAGAAGCATTTAGGGGCTACCAAGGTACCACAGAGTCTCTGAAGAATCCAGCTTGTCTCCCGAAGTGCTGCACTGCAACAGTGCTGGAAGAAAAAGAAAACAAATGCCCTGGCATTCCCCTGCACAGTCTGAGAGCTGAAGTAGCAGGGATGGGGTTAGGGCGTCCTCGGGGCTCTGAGTGCCGTGGTGGTTCTGCTACAAGGTAGGAGCATCTGAAGCCCTTGTAGATCCTTTTTCAGAAACATGAGCTGAAGTTTGCTAACGCTGAGCATAGAGAAGAGCTGATTCTTGCAGGAACCTCCAGATGCTGTTTTAGTGTGTAGGGATGAAACAGGTTAATGAATCATCTCACTCCACAAAAAATGCCAGCACAGCCTGGGCTCGGACTGGACCTCTCAACCCAGACACCAGCAGGTCAGTAGCCAGCTCAGAAAACATTAGTGCTCTGATTTTCAGAACATCAGCTTGAAAATGGGCCCGATGCTTCCCACTGTTGTTAACCATTGAGGGAAGAACCTGTGGCTACTCCTGCCTGCTTCCCTGTCCTTCCTCAGACACCACAAGGCATCTGCACTAGAGCTCCTCGCCGGAGTCTTGGCACAGCTGCACAAAATGTAGTGCACGATCTGATTCTCAAATTGGGCTTAACTCCTATGTTCAGTGCCAGCTGGAGGGGCCTGCTGAGTTCTGCTGATGCACCAGAAATGTATTTTTAGGAAGGTTTCTCTATAATTATTACATTATAGTTACTGCAGGATTGCTCAGAGGCTGGTAAACAATTGCTATACTTGTTAGAGGTCATGAATACAGAAAAACATTCCTCTCTGTGAGGTCTGCTGTTAAATAATAACTTGTCTCATGGTGTAGGGGGAGTGAATGCCCTCAAAGGGACGTGCTGACATTGTTGAAGCCAGTGATCCAGTTCCTGTAATTTACACCACTTTCTCAAAGCTGCTTCTCTGAACAGGAACAATGGATGCACCGAGGGACAGCGGTCACCCGCTGCAGCTCCTGTCACCCTGCGCCTTGATCCTCTCGTCGTTCTCTGTGTTACTGATTTTGTGGTAACACTTGGGGACCCTCATGGCCAGAGATTGAGGCCTCGGGGTGATGGGGAGGTTAAGAGGAAGCATGTTAGTGTAATAGGAGCGCAGGGTCCAACTCCAGACAGGAGCAGCGGCAGGAGAAGGCGATCAGGCACACAGAGATTATTAACGAGTAATTTCATGATCCGCGGGTCTAATGAGCAGTGTTCACCCTTGTGGCGTCTCTGCTGTCTGATGCGGAGGGAGCATTCCCTGCTGCCTTCTCCTCGGGGGATGCTAATGGCGTCTGTATCCTCCATCTGTCATCTCTAGTGCACCTCTGGGAGCTTCCGAGCTTTGAGAAATCCTCTGTCTCACTCAAATTGCCTGACATGTTCAGGAACTACTCACACACACACACACACACACGCTGTGATCCCATGTAAAGCTTTGTTTCCTTAGGAAGTCCAGGCTTCCCAATAATCACCTTGCCTTTTGCCCAGACATAGCATGCAGTTGTGGTTTCCATGGTGCAGAAGAAACACAAGGATACAGCTGTTGCTCAAGTCAGTTACAAAACAGGCAAATTAATGATCCCAGGGCTTCAGGAGTCCTCTCTGGAGGCCAGAGCAGAGGCCACGAAATGTGACTGAGCTGCAAAAGCTGGGGTAGAGCAGTGAGCACTGGCCTGGGCAGGTGGTAGATGTGTCATTCTCTGTCCCTCCCTGTGGTGGTGGGGATCTGCCCCTTATTCTATGGTCAAAACAAAATGATGTCTTGGCAAAAGCATGGCAAGTGAAGGATTTGGTGTGGAAGGAGCTCAGCAGGATTGTGTAGGAGCTGAGCTGCTGTCAGTCTGCACAGTGAGCAGGTGGCTGCTGGGGCATGTCATTGTCCAGGGTGTGATGAGCTGCAAGTGGAGGAAAGGCACTTGGTGGAACAAGCCTCAAGGTTTGCAGGGGACTGCAGAGATGATCAAGAAGCCATAAGCAAGCAGTGGATGAGCTGAAATGTATCTAATGAGCCATAGCAGCGGATGAATATGTGTTGCTGAGCTGAATTAGGATTTGAAGATGATGAATTAAGTTCAACATCTGTGACAATCCAGTCAGTGCTTGCAGCCTAACACAGGTTGCATACAGCACACAATCCACAGACCTGGAGAGGAGCTTCAGGTGAGCAGTGGAGCACAGACCTCTTAATGATGGCTTACATAGATTGAAGGGACAAACGGCTGAGGATGGGCACGTGTTTCTCTGGGGAGATTGCACTAAAGCAAAAATCTGACAGAGCCTTCAGTTTTGGGAACTCAGTACTTTGGAATTGTCAGCTTGCATCAGAGCTAGATAATGCCCTCACTTTGGACCTCAGCAGCCACGCTGGCACTAGGGGAAGGAACCAACCTCGGATACAGGTCTGACACTGCACAGCCATGCGGTGACCACCAGCCCTCCACCCCTCCAGAGTAACACTCTCTATATTCGTGTAGAGGAGGATGATTGAAGGAGGGAATGGCAGTCTCCATACTCAGCCCCCTTGCTTTTCTTGGTTTGCACTGCATGCTCCATGTTGGTTTAATGTATTTTCCTAGTATTTAATGCGTTCTTATTGCTTTCTCTCATAACACTGACTGAGCACTAAGAACCAAATCAAACAAGCCATGCCAATAAGCCAAACATTTCACTTCAACCAGCAAAGCGGATGCCTCTTACCCAACTCAAGCTTAGATATGTAAATCAAGGAGCTCAGTGCTCATCGGGGAGCACAAAACCAAAGCCAGTCCAATGCCAGCAGAGCTGGGCAGTGGCTGTTGGCACAGGGGCTGCCGTGTGCCCCCTCCCCATGTGCTGGTGTTACCGCCCCATGTCTCAAGGTAGAAGTCAGACAGGGTGACAGGCTGGTTGTTCTCAAGGTTGGAATGTGGCATCTTGTCTCGTGGGCTTTATCAGGCTGGGTCCTGTTTTTCTGTGGCTGTAAGCACCTCCAGAGCCCTTTGACTTCAGTGGAAGCTGGAGTTCATGTTCTGTGTTGCTGGAAGCCTTTCCATGCAATTGAAAAACAGCCCCAAACCTCCTTCCCTGGTGCTGATCAGTGGTGTGGTGTTGACTGAAGTGTGCTGGAGTTTCACTTACAGCAGCTGGGTAGCTGGCACTTCATAGGGCTTTTTCTTATTATTCTCTGTCTTTTACACAATATTCCTGAAGTTTTTTTCTTTGCTTTTTTCCTAACAAGCCCCAGCCTTCATCTCCGTCCCCTTAGCGCTGCTTCCTGTTGTTCTCTGTGATCTCCCTTGTTCCATCTTTCTTCTCTTCTCTGGTTTCCTCCCTTTCATTGTAGCCCGTTTTTGTTCAGACTGGCTCAGCCCATCCTCCCAAAGGGGAAGCATATCTGTTTCATTCCCCTGTCTCCATTTCCCTCCCAGCCCCACAGCTGTTCTCTCTCTTTCCCGTTCCTACAGGCCCTCTCCTGCTCACAGCATCATCCACTGCCTTCTCTTTTTCCTCTCCACCTCCAGCTCCTTTCCTCCATCACTGGAGGTCAGCAACAGAGAAAACAGAAAACAAACCAGGAGGGGGATGTTGCAGTGAAGAATGATTGTGCCTGCAAGATGCCAAGTATTGTCTCACCAGTGTTGGTCTGGACTGCTTTCATCTGGCTGGATGAGTTGGACCCACCAGCTCGAGCACTGACATCCAGTTTTCAGTCTCTCATGCCACACAGTCTGTCTTTACACCTGGGGAATTTTAGCCTTTGGCTCTGCCCAAGCCTGTAAGCCACAAGCTCTGCAGCAGGGATGCAGTGGGGTGAGAACGTACGCTTTATTCCTAACTTCTTCCCCTCCCATGTGCTGCACTTCACCAGGTAAGCACCAGGCAGCTGTAGCTGCAGATCTCTGCTCTGGCCCATGTACTTACATGTTTTCTAGTTGTGTTGAGTCAAGGGTCTCACCTGGGACTGAAAACAGTCTACAAATTGGCTTGCGTGTGACTACACAAGTTACATTCTGGCACTGATTTATTCTGCCACTGTTTCACCCTCCTACGTGAAACCCAGCAAATGAACAGGGTCACCTGTGTTACAGGTCTATTGCCCTGGGGTGAATTAAGCATAGAGCTTAGAGGTGCAAAGAACTTTTCACCCTAGAGGGACTGGACTGCATTTGGGCTGCTCTGTATGTGCCTCAGAAACCATCTGACCCTGCCTTGGCATCCTTTAGTGGATTTAGGGAATATCAAATCTGTGAGGAGAACTTGCATAGGCTGATCTGTCAGCAAGTAAGCAGACCCTTAATGCAGCCCACAAAGTGGACTGAGACCCCAGAGCTGCTCCTCCCTGCTGCGACTGCGTCTCCTGCCCCTTTCCCCTCGCTTCTCCCTGTAATCCCCGACTCGGGCTGTGCCTTCTGCAGCAACAAAGAGAATGTCGTCAAAACCCTCCTTACGCTGCTGCAGCGGGAGGCTGTGATGGATTCAGTCACAGCTAGGGAATGAGCACGGAGCGGTGCCGAGCTCTCTGTGCCATTATTGTTCTCTGCTGCAAACTGGAAGCAACTGAGAAGGACATCGCAGTCAGCCCATGTGTAACAACCCCCTGGGACCTGAACCAACCTTCTGTGGTGCAGGAACAACAGCCAGGCCTGGCCATGTGTTGTGTGAGGATTGACAAAACCCCTCACCTGAATTTAGTCTCAGTACCTAGTGCTTCCATAGTGATTTCTTAACAGTGTTTGACATTTAAACTGGGCTTTAAGAGCGCAAGTGAAGAAATGAAAGAGGGGAATATGTGAACTTGCAGGGGAAAGGGGGTGTGTGTGCTGAAAGGGAAAACAGTGGCTCCCAGGTCAGTCTTGGTAAGTCTGACCCTCATGGGGGTAGTTAAACAACTTCTTAAAGGGCTCTTCTTGTTAGGGTTTGTTGCAGGGAGGCAGAGCTGCTTCTGCAAGCAGTGATCTGCTCACAGGTTCCCTCTCTCTGGTCCCCATTCAGAGCAGCAGCCTGGTACCTCAGAGCAGATGCTGCAGGTGATGACTTTGAAATGACTGTCAGCATTTTTAGGGGCGAGTTCATACGGAAGTGAGATGAAGAAGAACTCTAAGAATACTATTAGCTTGCATGACCCCTTGCTCATGTAGGTGATGGAATGAAAGAAAAGTGGAGTTACGCCATGCAAACAGTCCATTTCTGAATATATCATAACAGCCTCTGGCAAGCTTCTCAGCCCATAAAAATGCCCACTCTGCTTATAGTATTTAATTGTTTTAGCTTTTGATAAATCATCAGTTACGGCCTGTTGAACATTTTAAAGCATTTTTTGCTAATGGATTTTCACAATGTGGTTTAAGGGATGTTGTTATTAATAAATGTAACTGCATTGAAGAGTAATTTGATAAAGATGAAAGAGGCATTTATGAAATCCACTTCCCTTTCAACTGTTGCTAGGAATTTTCACTCCTTCAGAACATACTGAATTGAATCTTGATTTCTTATTGTTAAAACTGGGCTATTATATTCTGATGCTATAAAGAGACTATTAGTGGAGTTGGACCAGTTGTGAGGTCCCACGCGGTGGTGAAACCCAGTTCTGTGCATGTCAGAGAGGTTTCCTTGCTGTGAGAGAAAGCAAGGAAGGGTGGCCCAGTTATCCCATGTAATACAAGTGGAAAAGTGTAAAGGCAGTTTGTGATCATTGTAGGGTTTTTTTAAAGATGATTAATGGATCTTAATATTGATGGAAACATGAAAAGAAAATCATTTGTCCCTGTTAGATAGAGCCAGTTTTTGCTAATGGGCTGTTCTCCATTACATTATCATTGCAATGACTGAAGTACTCGCTGTGTATAAATTAATCAGGGACTTGCATTTCAGTACTGAGCAGTGTGTGATAGGCTCCAGTGAAACAGGAAATGTGGACTGTCTAAAGGCTGGTACCTACCACAAGAATGGCTCTGTAAACACTTGTGGCACACAATAATGGGAAGTACTGTGAGTTATGTTGGGCCTGCATCATAAAATTACCATAGGCCTAAACAAGGGCAACTGTGAGGAGGAATGTTAGCAGGAAAAATGGAAAACATGTTCTGTTCTAAGAAGAGAGCTTTAATTTATTAGGATTTGATCCATGAGAGATGGATGTCTTCAGCACAGGAGATAGGTACTAATCATGGGAAAGAATTGGTCGGCAGAACTAACAGAAAGCTGCTGCTCTTGACAAATAAGAAAAGAAATACTTAGTTGAGCTTTTGTCTAAGGTGCGTCACATCCACATGCAGAAACAGGAAGGACCAAAAGGTAACATGGATAACATGGAGCTGGAGAGGGCTGAGAGACAGGGATCTGCTCCTGCCCCTGCTATGTGGTGTTGTACAGCTACTTCTCCTTTCTGTGGCTCTTCCTTACCTCCCACCCTCTGGGTATTATTTCCTTTGTTAGCTTTTTCGAGAGCTCATACTTGTGTTAGTACTGCATGTAACTTCTCCAGGTGCTCTGGTAATACCATGAAGACCAATGGCTACTCTGCCGCTCAGCTCATTCTGTCGAGTCATTCTTTTGCCAAGCTGCACATCCTTGTGAATAGGCAGCTGAGAGATTTATATATAAAGCAGGAATATGGATCTGCCTCTGAGCTTAAGTATAAATCTGGTAACTTCAGTGAAATTCAGCAGGAATAAAATGGGTATTTGCAGCTGAGGAACCGAGATGTTCTGTACAAAATACATAAACAGGACTTACAATGGCGTTTATAATTCAAGACCAAGAAAATGGTGTGAGATCTTGGCTGCCTGCACCTTGCACTAGACTTCTCCCTTGGAATGACTGTATTACATTCTAACCATCCAGCTTTTCTGGATGCTTTCCTTGCATAGTAGGCTATAAATACTCATTATTGGCATTGCAGGGATGCTGTGGGTTCTTCAACAACCCTGACTGAATTCTTAATTTGTCAGTTACTGATACAATGCACCTGGCTTTCTAATTATTTTAATGATGTTTTATATGCAAAGGAAAAAACACAAAATCCTTTTTTCTCTTTCTAGATTTGTGGTCTATTTGGAGGACATCCTACATGTGAGTGTCTCTGTGCTTGCAAATCCTGGGTCTGGACTGTGATATTCAGGGGTAAGTGTTTGGCATATACAGTTTAGCAGTGTAAGACCCTCACCCCTTGCTGCTCTCTGCAGACACTACCAGGATGTTACCAGCATCCCATGGGGCACATCTTACTACTAGAGGAAGAGTTCAGCAACAAAAATGCAGTTTCATCCTTCTCAAAGTGCCCCTTGCCAAAGTCAGCCAAGCATCCAGAGGCACTTACTCTGAGTGATGTATCATTAATATGCTGCTAACTCTTGCTATATGTGCAAGGGATACCCAGACTTTCCCAAGGTTTCAGTTTCTGTCATGTCCAAGTGTTGCTCCCCCATTTCTTTTGGCTGAGCCATGGCCTCGTGGACATCCAAGACCTGACAGCTGTAATTTCATGGTAGCGAGTAGACCTAAAAGATAGGTATTGATGTAGGAGGGAGAGGAATCAGGCTTGTGGCCAGAGTCTCATTGACTTCAGTGAATAGGGCTGTGGTTGCTGTCATTAGGTCTTGAGAGCAGGGTGGTTTAATAACTTTGTTCTCAGGTGCCCACCTCAGTCACTGTGTTATACGAAGGGAGCACAGCTATCTGGCACGGGATGCTGAATGCTGATGGGTGGCCCAAAATGCAGTTGTTGCTAAAGTGAGCTTGTTTCCTCTTGCAGATCAGTCCAAAGAGCTCCTGAAGCAGTCCAGCTCTCCTCCTCTGCCTCTCCCCAAAGGAATGCAGGTCTTGACCACACACACTGTCAGCACAGGACCTCTGCCTTGAACTTTATGCCTCGGACTTCAGCTTCATGAGCCCCTCGACGGCCCCTCTGCAGCTGCACTGGGCCACACACAGTTGCAGTTCTCTGCTGGGAGGTGACAGGCATGGAGCTGGCACTGGATCTGTGAGCACTTCTCTGCAAAGTCAAACAGGTGAGGGGTAATCCACTGGTAGCCTAAATGCTTTTGTTTGGCTTAGCCCTAGCCTTGAGCAGGGAACTTGTGTGTGCACAGCTGGCACTGGTCTCAGGAGGCAGCCATCACCTGCAGCCCCTTCTAAGCTCTTTCCCACAGCATAAGAAGCCTTGCCTTCTCTTCAGTAGCCAGAAGGGCTGCTGGATCTGTGTAGAGGAGCTCAAAAGGGTGTCTTTCTGATTTGCTGTCATTGATAGGTGATGTTGTAAAGTCTGGGATTGCCAAAGAGTTAGACCCACCACAGAGTGTGACATTATGGAACATGCTGTCTTGCTCCCCTGAGCAATTCCAGCTGGAAGGGCTTTCCAGTACATATGGAAATGTGGCCCGTGGACTTGTTACTGCGAGCACAGAAAAGCCTCAGGCATCCAGGCTCTGGCCTGTGTGACCAGTTGCTCTGAAGATGTTCTGCTGCTTTCTCACTAGAAAGCAAAAGCAGTTTTGTGCCCAACAGGCAATAGATTTTTCTCTTGTATTTTCTGTTGGTCTCCTCCATTGCCTTCCCCTGCAAAGGGGGCGGTGCAGCCTGTGGGTTTAATTGGACACCATCCCTTTAATGTGGAGTTGGGTTTTTCTTTCAGGGCCAAAAATAAATGCTAGTGAAGGAATAAACAGACTTGAAAAGGAGGCTTGGACACTTGGAAGACAAGCCTGCTTTGTGCTTCCCAAAGCAAAGAGCCTGTTCACAAGGAGGTTACTCTTCTAGAGAAACATGAATCCTGTGATGCTGTCAAGGTCAGTAGGTGCCCAGCAGAGCAGCGGGCATTCAGGGCAGACGTGCTTTGGGAGAGGGGCACATTTTTCTCCCACTCCAAAGTATTTTTAGGTATATTAATGGAGAGGAGAGAAATGTGCTTTGCTCTGCTTCTTCGTTCACCAGGTTAGAGCATGCACCAGTTTGCCAGTGGAAGGTAGCTTCTACCTGCCCGAGATGGCAGCATGGCCTTGGTGCTGTGGGAATGTCACACTGGTTTGGGAGGCAAGGGCCAGGCTGTGAGAAAGCAGGTGAGGCATGGATGTGTCCTGGGCAGGATCCCAGAGTGATTCCAAGGAAGTGGGGAAAACTGGTGAGCATGTTGGTGGCCCACTGCTGAGGTTCAAATCCCAGTTTGCATACAGACACCCTGAGTGACAGTAACTGCTGGGGCTTTGGGTTTTAAATGGGCTTAGGCGAGTAGTATGTTTTAGCAGAGTGTTTTGAGGGCACAGCTCCTCTTGTCTAGTGTTGGCCTTGTACAATCTCAGCTGAGCCTCTGCTGCCTGTCTGGGCTGCGTGTCTGGGATAGGGTGATCTGCAGCCTGGATGTGCTTTGCTTTCTTCAAGAGGTAGACAGAATTCAAAGCAGATAGCTTGGCACAGACACCTACTATTCAAGTGAGCAAGGTTGGGCTGCTGCAATGATCTCAGTGGGGTTAGGAAGCTTTGTACTTCACCTTAAGCACTTGGCTAATTCTTTGTACAATGCAGTATCTTCTGAATTGTGATCATCAAGCTCTTTATGTCTCAGTTGTCTATAAAATGAAAATGCTGGTTAATACTGAGAAGTGTTATGGTCATATGGAGTCTCACACACAAAGGCAAGTGCAGTTCTTTTATTGTCTCTAAAGCACCAAGCTGTGAGTCACCCAGTGCCTCTGAAGACTCTGGTAAGGAAACAGGAGCTTTTAATGGTACCTCATTAGGGCTGAATCTCCAGCACTGTCTGTAGTCACACACCAGATATATTCATCTTAAGAAAGGCAAATGTTGAGAAATTAAGGGAACTAATTCATGAAATCAACTGCACTGAAGGGCTGAGGAGTTGAATGTGTTGGAAACTGGATTCCAAAACTAGCTGGAACATGCAAGAGGATGAACCCTGAAGGGAAACGCTCCAAAACTGGTGGGATAAATAACCAGCCCCAAAGCCATGGGGGGAGTTAACTGAGAGCAGGCACGGAATGGGCAGAAGGTCCGATCAGCAAGAAGGTGTTCAGTTCACAGGGGTTGAAATCAGATGTCTGGAGGGGAACCACCACCTGCTTTGCTCTCTGCTGGAGCCCATCACCCTGCCACAGGGCTGACTAAGCAGCTTAGGCAGCAGGTCCTGAGCACTGCAGTGATGTGTTCAGCCCAGCAGTTCTGGACCTGCTTTATTAGCTCTTCTGTCATCTTTGCCACAAGGGCAGCATCAGAGAAGAGTGGTGGGGCACAAGACTGGAGGCAGTTATTTGCCTCAGTCATACAACTTCAGTTTGCTGAGGTCAGGAGATGTAGGGGTGGAATGAGAAATGTCAAAGTTGTGAATCAGACTTTGAAAAGGAAATGAAACAGATGGCAGAAGGTTCAGGTAGATAAATACTACACAGAAAAAGAAGAAATGTGGTCATTATGTAGTGAGAATGGGGTTGAGCTTAGACCATTCTACATATGGTCTAAAAATGAATTAAAACCACTTTGCCTGCATTTTCAATAGAGTTGATCATATTGAACACGAGGCAAAGACAGGATTTCTAGTAGGAACATACATAAGGGAATAAAAATTATCACATGTAAGATAGAAAGAAAAGCTTAAAGAATTCAGTGTGCTCAGATCAAGGTGCACTGGCAGATTTCCATCCCGGGATTTGGAGAGAACTGGCACTTTAAAGGGGCTCAGCTTAACCTCATATTTCTCTTTGATGACTGATTTTTTTTTCCTAGACAAATGAAATACAGGTGATTTACTCTATTCAGACTTGAGTCGAGAATCTGATATTACACCACATGGGAAATTACTAGCTGAAGTTGAGAAGATGGGGATTAGTGTGGATGGCAAATGCAGAACTGAAAGCAAATGACAATAAGCTCTGTGGAAAGGAGAAAAGCCAGACAGAGGTGGTTACTAAGTGGAACTCCTCAAGGGTCAGTCTTGAGCCAGGCTTACTTGTTTCATTAATGACTCTGGCTCAGCAGTAGGAATGCACTGAAGAGCCTTGCTGAGGACACAGGCTTTGTTAATACAGAGGAGTATCAGAACATCAATCAGCAGTAACTGAAGGACAGAATTTGTCTGAGATTGAATAGACAAAGTAGAAAGATGTGCAGTTAGAAATGAATAACCAGAATATCGCATTACACACTGGAGAATGACAAAAGCAGGGTGGTGGAAAAAAAACAGAGAATTACTTGCTCTGAGGGATAACTCTGAGCCACTGATCTGATATGGAAAGGCAGACACAGTCCTAGAAGATACAGGTTCACTCATGTTCAAGAAAGATTAGCAGGTACAGAGAAGGGCACTAAGGATGATCAGAGGGTTTAGAACAAGAGGAGACTAGAAGAGCTTCATTTGTTTAGTTTCTCAAAACAAAGACTAGAGGAGATAGATAGGATTGTTTTCAGTAAATACATCTGATAGGTAAAGATCAGAGAAAAAAAGAGAATTGTTTAAACTAAATTATGATGCTGGCACAAGAACAAATGATATTAAGGCTGGAAATTTAAAATGAAGTGCTGGAATAGCCTGCCAAAAAGCGAGATATGATGTAATGGACTGCAATAGTGAGAGACTGGATCAGTAATCCAGAGCCATGTGTTCCTAGATAACTTCTTTACAGGTAGGGTGTTAGCCGTGGTGATGGTTACATGCAGGGTCATATCACCAGGTTTGGAAATGGGGGGAAAAAGGAGGCCGATACTGAGGCTTTTATTTCCACAGATGAAGTGAGGTCCTTCCCTCTTCCTCCCCTTATGGGAACTGGCAAACTCAGCTCTTTAATGGTACAAGCTCAACTCAGCCTTGCCTATAAATAGATAAATGAGATTCCTCCTGTCCCAGTGAGTAATTCTGACATTCTCCCGCTGCTTCGCAGAGAGCTGAGTCACAGGCACTCTGCGCTCCAGTCCCTGCATTACTTACACGGTCTCAAAGGAAATTTTAACACATCCAATGAATCATCAGGGATTGGATCATGTTTAAAGTTATTCCATTGGCATTTCCCTTCTATTGTAGCAAGTCTGCCAACACCTAAAACTTTAGCTAATCTGGACTCAAAATGCATTGAGGAAATAGCATGTTGACATCCACAGCTTCTCATAAAAATAGTAGAAAAGGTCGTTTTAAATCTGCATCAATAAAGAAGTGACCTGTGTGGATTCTTTTAGCATTTGGACCTGCTAATTTTGTCAGACTCCCTCCTTGTTTTGTAGCTGCTTATTTAAAGGAACTCAGAGTTTGAAATGTTTTAATATTCAGTCACTAGGCCCCTAATTTAATCTCCTGCAGGTTTCCTGCCAAAATATTATTTGCAGTGAGATGAAGCCTGCAGCCCCATGCTCATTCTCTCACAGACACACACATTCCTGCTCTTACCCATGATAAAAATAAAATGCCTGCAAAGCAGAGACAAAACCAGAGCAGTGTTAAGTACAGAACACAGGGCAGTAATACGCTGCTGTACAAGGCGTTGAGCTCCAGCCCGAGGCAGTATCTGCTGGTGGGGCATTTTCACTTATTACCTTCCCTTCTCCCAGATGGTGCAGTGTAGTCTGATCAGCTTCGAAGCAGCACAGCGTTTGAAATCACAGCATCTCTCTCCCTCTCCCCCAGAAAACATCTGGAAGAGTGGAAAATTTTCCAGCAGAATTTGGGAGCTGTGAAACCAATATAAAACCAGTTCTCTCTGCTGGCTTTCTGGCTTGCCTTTCCTATCTTAGAACTGGTTGGGACATTTCACTCATTATTACCAGACTCTCCATTTCAGTGAGTAAGAAATGCTAACATTTGCTGCTTTGCTGCTGCAGTTTAGTATTCATAGACATAACCCCTGGCTTGTTCTTTTGATAACCCAAAGAAATCTGTGTCTTATTTAAACGACATTTTTCCAGCACCTTTTCATCAAGCAATTCTCTGCCTGTGCATAGACTGTTAACAAGCGTTTGTTCAACACATTCCAGCACGAGCTGCAGTTGCTCCATGAGATACTGTGCCTTCTGCTCTGAGGCTCATGGGGTTATTCATCCAGCACAGCCTTGGCTGCCAGTTTTCTGCCAGCTGCTAACTATACAATAGTATTGGGGAAAAAATCAGTTCTGGCTCTGCCAGCACAATTGGATGGAATTCAGCTACCTGTTGACAAATGATGATTTGTTTAACAGCATAAGCTATAATATTTTTATAGCTGACAATTTTCACCCTCCTCTGCAGCTGGAAAAACCTGAGGAATTCCCAGAAGTTCCTCACTTGTGTCATTTTCAAGTTTTCTTATAGTAATGCCTTGTACTGTTTTTCTCTATGCAGGAAGAGAAACAACATTAATGGGCACGTCAGTGGTGTTGGCACAATGCTGGAACAGGGCGGCTGCATTGATGGTGCCACTCAAGCTTCTCGGTTGGCCTCCTTCCTGCAGCCAAACGCCACTGGACTGGCAGGCCATAGGGATGCTGGAGGACAAGGCAGAGGTACTGAAAATCAGCCAGTGTGTCTGTAAGGCATTAATCACCCCACAGAGGGCCATGAGCAGGACTGGGGAGAGGGTGCACTCTCAGTATGCACATGTTTTCTATCTAAGCTTTGTTTCAGCGGGATCTTTCCCACTAACACATCCTCCTTTAACACCTTGTACTCATTTATGGTGAGGCTGTTTAGCAGCACAAATCAATTAAGAGCTGCAGAAGCCCACTGAGCCGGACGGAGGTTCCTCTCTCTGGTGCAGCCAGGTGGGAGGCACACAGAGGTTAAGCCTGGACATTTTTTGCCACACAGTGCATGTGGGTGGAGCGTGAAGCAGCCCCCAGCTCACCTCCTCTTGGGTTCCAGCCTTCCCCAGCACCCACAGGGCCCTTTCTCTGGCAGCAGGTCATCAGGCAGCCAGAGTGCCAGCCTTGCTGCAGTGCTGCAGGCTCTCCTTACCCTGGTGAGACTGCCCTGCAGGGAGTGGGGTTAAATAATAACCCCCACTTGCAAGATTCAACACGAGGAGAGTGCCTGCTCCTGCTGAGGAAAGGCACTGCTCAGTGGCCACTGGCCAGAGGGACAGGCAGGGGGTTAGGAAATAGCAGAGTTACAGAATGTGGGCAAAGACAGTCAGAAAAACTGAATGGGTTTACAATAATTGTTGGGCTGGTTTTGTCCCAGCTGCAGCACCATGGTGCGAGCACTCACTGCAGTATCTTCAGGCTGCTGGCTGTGGGGATACACCACTGCTCACTGGGTCAGGCTGGGTTAGAGCTACTCGTGTACATCACACACTACAGAAACAGGAGCTAACAATTCAAGACACATGACATAGCTGATCCACAGTGTAAAGGAAAATAACCAACCAGTTTGTGCCTTTAGAATGTGCTGGGCCAAACTGTACGTCAGGAGGGCCAGATTCTGCAGGACGTGTCCTCAGCTCACAGAAAGAGACCATTAATCATTAGTGTGCCTTAGTCTCTGGCTATTTTAATCCCTTTTGAAATACACATGCAGTTCCCACTCCTAAAAATGGTATTTGACTCCTATGCACATGATTTCCTTTGGCTTCCTTTCCCCAATTAAGAGCAAGCTGTAACTGCTTGGAAGTCCACACGCTAGAATCCATAGACTTGCTTCTCATCTTGGAGCAAAACGCTTGGTACTACATGTACCACAGATCTGTGCTGCGACATAAATGCCAAACTATATTGTAACCTGTAGCATGGTATGTGTAATAGCTGTGACCAAAACCTGTCCTATGTACTGGAGCACTGGACATGTCATTAGACCCTACTTACTTATCATTAGTCCTTTTCTGTTCCACTTTGTTATGTAATGATTAGAAATGCCTCTTGTATATGCTGGCACTATTGGGGGATGTCAGCCTGTTGTGGGAGAATGAATCATCAGCAGTGGATCAGCTAGGAACTGGGAGTATATTTGTAAACCATACGCTATAGAAACCCTAAATCTGCCTTTATTTTTTCCTTTAAAATGCTGAACAAAAGTCACAGGAAGTGGAAGGAGAAAACAAATGGCTCATGCACAGATTGAGGAGCGCAGTGAAGCCTTGTACTGCTCAGCTTCTCTCATGAGGCACACGAACAGCCTGGGGAGTCTGGGGGTGTGCAGAGGAAATTTCATTGCCATCTCTTAATTGCAGACTAATCAATCAATCAGTCATGCCCCTCAATGGGCTTACTGGTGCCCTGCTTTATACACTGGGTTGCCACAACACCGAATTTCTCTGTCTTCATTCTTCTTACAGTAATGCGCTGCTACTGTGCTTGAAGAACCAGCCTGAGCTTACACACAGAGACAGTGACCTTTACAGGAATATGAACTTAGAAGGGAGGGAATGTTTTGCAGGTACACCAGCCATCAAGGATCCCTCCCACCACACAGGTGATTGATGGGCAGGCACCATGACAAACAGGCAAGAGGATGACTGACAATTATAAGGTGGGATTTAACTCATTACACCTGACATTATTTACCTGGAATACCACAGTGTTTTCTCTTACTAGGCAGAAAAGAGCATGGTTTGGGGTTTTCTTTGTAAAAAACAAGTAGCTGCACATAAGCAGCATCAGCCTCAGTAACATGAGGCCTTTGTGCCTGCCAGGCTCCAGGTTAGGAACAGCAGTCCTGCTCCAGGGACAGAACAGTTTCTAGACTTGATGTTGCAGAGAATGGCACACGTCAGCTCTCCTAAATCAGCTGATGAGTTTGTGTGCTTAACGTGAGGCTCAGGGAAGCCTCTGGTCACTGTGCAGGGGAGGCGTCTGTGTGTGTTTTGCTTTTCCTTTTTAAAAAGTACCAAATATCAAGCTCTGAACCCCAGGCAATACAAGCAGAACAGGGCCCAGCTCTTGTGAAAGCTGGCCCAGCCATCCCACTGGAGAAGGGGCTGTTTCTTTCCTGCAAATATTCCCTTAGTTAAATAGGGTGATTCTAGTTGAACTAAGATAAAGCCCAACAAGGACCTGTTAAAGCTAAAGGTTCATTAAGCTTGGATTTCTTCAGGCTTGCTGGAAATGAAATGTTGAAATTATGACCAAAGTTTGCCTAAATAACTGTGTTTCCTCTCTGAAGCAGCTGTTCATCAGGAACTACAGCTAAGTTCCAAAGGGCTTCAGTAAAAAAGAGCAACAAATTTGTCTCCAAAATGTACTTCCTGCACTGGCTTTATTCTATTTATGTGGCTGACATACAATTTCTGTCTGACTGAGTGTACCCCATTAAACTATTCTGGACAGGAGTATGTGCACTGAAAGCAGCTGATAGTATTACTGGGCAGGACGGGTCCCCTGCAGTGAGAGGCTCCTTGCAGCCCGAAACACTGGTGCTTGAAGTGGCATTCATAGAATTGCTTGTACTTGAAGGGAAGTTTGACTTTTTGACTTTTCCCTGTTGGGATCTCACCCTAAACCCTTTGCTCTTTGCTGCTTCAGGTCTGTTCTTTGTGGACTCTTGTAACACTATTGCCAGACTAAATGATGTGCGCCTTCCAAGGATGTGCAAAGTAACGTGAATGGTGGCTCAAGTTTAGTTCATCTGCTGTTACCTATTTTTCAGGGAAAGAATTCTGTGCATGTGAGTACCAGGGTGTTTTATTTCAGTAGGGTCTATTTTAATGTTCATACTGCGTAGCATAGACTAGGGATGGCAACATCATGGAAGGCTGGGTCAGAGGTTAACTGGCAGTAGAAGCTGATGGCATCACCTGAGACTGAGTCTGAAAAATACCATGAATGCCTGCATGTACTTTTCAAAACACCTTTATTTTAGATATTCCTGCATTTTTCCAGGCCAAATTGGAGGTACTAATTGAGACTGAACTTATAAAAACCAAACCTTAACTTGTTCTTGCAGTCTTAGTGCAAGGCTTAACCTGGGCACTGAGAAACACATCATGGGTCTGCTGGAAATGCCCTGAAGTGTTAAAGAGCTACACTGTGTTATCCCACAGTGTGTACCTGACGTGCAGGAGGGATCCTGCAGATCAGCCCCTGGCCACGTCCCCAGTGTCCTGCAGACCTCTGCTCACCCACCCTCTGCTCTGACAGGCAGTGTGGCAACTGGAGGGGGTGCTTGTGACCTGCCTGGCTGGGAGAGCTGTTTTGGGAACAGCTGGGATAAAAATAGCACCAACCCCCTGTGCTGTGCTCTCCTGTTCGCCACATGCAGTCACATACATGAAGGGTTTCATCTGCAGGCTGTACAAGAAACAACCGGAAACTTGCAGCTTGCCGTAAGGTGCAGGGCACAAGGATACAAAGCACTGCAGCAGCTTGTTAGACATTTGTACAGGCAGCTTCCCATAGCACGTAAGGAAAAGATCCATTCATCAGGGCCCTGGCTTCAAGATGAGCTGTGGGAGTTATTCTGTGTGCATCCAATGTTAGAGGTTCAGACTCATCCTTCTGGCTTTAAAATCCATGAGCGGAGTCTCTTCACAGGGGCAGAGCTGAGGTAGGAGGAAGCTAGGGAGGAGTATTCCAGTATTTCAAAGCAAAAACGTGTTTATTTTAACATATATTCTTATTTTGAGTGAGGCGGTGATACTAAAGACAAAAACTGAACCATAGAAACACATCCAAAAAAGTTACAAACCCTCATTCCTGATCTTCCTGGTTTCAGCACAAAATATTCCACTGTAGTAGGTTGTTGCTCTGCAGCCCATTAGTGGTTGAGGTGATTGGCAGATACCAGGATCAGAACAGAATGAATTAATTCCATCCACCCATCCTGCCAAGGAACATTCAAGCTCTTTAATCTCATTTCAGTATCAGATGGACATGAGGGTTGCTAGATGAAGGAATCCTTGTGGAGAGGAGCAGAGGGTCTTCGGCTTCCTGTAATAGGGCAGCCTCAGAAATCAAAGGTCTCAAAGCAGTAATTCCTGAAAGAAACAATTCCAAAAGTTCCAAAATGTTCCTGGAATCAGCCACAGGGAAGAACGCTCCAGGGCAGTCCTGTGGGGCCTTGAGCAGCCCAAGTTTCTTTGTTCCCAGCTGGTAGATCAGTACCCATCCTCAGCTGATAGTAGGGTGCCTTTCTTGTGCCCATTGTCTCGTCTTATCTAGTCACAGTCACTGAGACAAGGATTGTCTTTTAGGGCTTGCTTACACAGGGAAGCTGGGGATTCTGCAACAGCTATGGCAGGATGACTTCATGTGAGCACATTGCACAGCAGCTGGTGCAGCTCCTGGTTCATACCATACCTTAACTGGAGCAGTGTTACTATGACAGCATCCTCACAGCATTCAGGGAGACCTGGGACTCACTGCAGGGTTTCTCATCGCTTCTACTTTATGAAGAATTCAGCTTTAAGGAAAGCAGATGAAATGCTCCTGAGAATAACAAATAACAAATGAGTAAATCTTGCTCCAGGGCCATATAACCCAATTAAAAATAGGCAAGTGGTATGTAAAAGCAAGTCTATGTAGTCACTACAGACAAAACCATGCATTTCTAATCTATTGGCATTGGCTTATAAAGCAGAATTAATTGATAAACATATTGATTTATAAACTTGATAAGAGTCTTAAACAAAACCTTTCCAAAAAAGTAACAACCAATCCAACCAGGCTGTTGGTGCTGGGAGGCCAGACTGACTATGGGTAACTCCAGATGGAGTTCCGAAAAGAGAAAAGCTTTGAACACTATTGCAGAGTTCAGTGAAAAGAACAGCTTTTACTCAACATATAGAAGCTCTCAGAAATAAAGCATTAAGAGTGCATAAAGATGGCAAATAATTTAATATTATGGTTCTGTTTAACAGATTGCTTCTTTGCAGGCAGTTACTGCATTGTGGGCTGATCTGGAAAATTAAGAGTAGAAAAGCTCAGACAGGGGTGCTATGGATGAGCAAAGACCTAGAGCAGTTAGCTGAAAGAGGAGTAAAACTGATTGGAGGTCGGGGTGGTTTGGGCTCTCTCTGGGGTTGGGTTGTGCATCTCTCCAGTTGCATTTCATGCAGCTGGGGCAGGGAATGCAAGACAGAGCAGGGAGGAAAGCACTTGGCTTGTTTCATTTCCCCCACTTCGTGTTGCAGTTCCCGCGCCCTGAGCTTCTTACACAGTACATGCTCCATAACCACAATTCACAACAATGCATCTTTCCAGCTCCACTCCAGCAGAACCTTTCTCTCCATCCTAAACCACTGCTCCAACTTGCCATCACGCCTTCCCGAGGGCAGACCTGCCCCGCCACGCTTGCCCTGCCCCGCCACGCTTGCCCTGCCCCAGGCGCTTTCCTTTGCAGGCCTCCCCGCACTGAAGGGCACAGTTGACCATTGCAAGAACAATAAGGATTTTTAGGGGCATTATGACTGGGTTAGTAAAACACAGCTGCCCCTGAAAGTCCCTCATTTTTCTTGCTGCAGCTCAGTCTGTCCCTAGGACGGCAGAGTCTCACAGGATCCCTTCTCTGCAGCCTGGCTGTGGCGGCTCATGCTGGCACACACGGCTGCTGATGTGCCCAGCGCCAGCCCCGGTGCCAGCCGTGACACAGTGGATCTGCTCTGTCATCCCCGCAGGCTCCTCCTAAGCAAACGCCACGCTCTGTTTGAGTGTAACGCCAGCTGGTTCGTCTGCCACTGCAGAGATGCAGTCAAACACAGCCTGCCACAGCTCGCTGCAGGCAGCCCTGAAATACCCCAGAGCAGGGGCAAAAGGCAGCAGCAACACCTCGTGGTGCTGGCAATCAGGTGAGCACTGGTGCGTTGTCCAGAGGAAGCAGAGATCCCAGGGCTGACCAGCTCAATGCAAAGGTAGCGGCTGCACATCCTGCTCTTCTGCATCATAATCTGCAACCCCCACGGTGCTCAGAGCAGCACCCAGCTTGAGCAGATCACACACATCTGCCCAGTTTTGCAGCAACTGTTGCTTTGAATTTAGTAAGCAAGCTGGTTTGTTCATTAGGGAATTACTGCTGACTTCACAACTTGAACCTGAACTAGTATCTGAAAATGATCTGTAAGTTTCCTACTACAGGGTGCCAAGAAGTTGGCTGGGAATCTTCAACCCTCATTCACACATCTTCCTGGAGAGCCCAGCCCTGCCTAGCACATCCTTAGGCAGGGAGCAACACTTTCCTGTTAATTCATCAATACTTTGGATTTTGATGGAGGTGGACTCAACAGAAACCATAGGCAGATTCCCACAGTTCTGCTCTGTTTCTTCCCATAAACTCTCCATCGGATGCTGGGATGGACCAAGTCTCACCGGTCCTAACAGGGGGTGACCCTCTGCAGCAGCAGGCAAACTGACATCCAGAAGTCCCTGAGAGCCTGTCCTTACTGTACAAAGCCACACCTTACCTCTATTTAGAATTTCTTCTAAGGCTTGCAAGTCAAATGAAAGCAAACCCTATGCCCTGATTTGGTAATAAAACATGAGCTGTGATTCTGATCCAAATATTATTTGCATCTTTGAAAAAAAATGACAACAGCACTATAATAATAATAAGGAAAAGCAGCAGCCCTCTGAATGCTAATGACGTTGGTGCCCTAAATGAAGCATAAAAGCTAGAGCCTGAAAGAAGCAAAGCATGACTCAGAGCGTCAGCAGTCCCACACTGAACGCAGCACTCATGACTGCTTCATTCATTTAAGGAATCAATTCCTTCGTAATGAGCATCAAGTAGTTTTTAGGACTCGGATTAAAATGAGATACATGCTGGTATTATTTTCATAAGTTCTTTTTTTCTCCCCTCCTTTTCCTTAGATTGACATTAAACAACTCTTTGTAGTTGGAAGGAGCCCCGGGCAAGGACCAGATCCCCTCAGCACTTGCTGTCATACCAATGCCCCAGGGAGACCACACGCTCCAGCAGACCCCACTGCAGCAGACAGAGCACACCCAGCATACAGCAAAGCAGGTAATCATAGTCGCTGCAGGTTTCAGCCTGGGGAGGGTATTTCACCCCGATTTTATTTTACTGACATCGTGTCCTTGGCAAATCCAGCAAGGATGGGAATGTGCTGCTCCAGGGAATCCCCTTCATGGAGGCTTTACATGTTCTATGTGTTCCTTCTCAGATTGCGGGTGCTACAAGATGGGATTCCTGCCCAAGCTCCACTGCTAGATAAAGCACAACCAGATTTTAATCATCAGAGCACAGATCTGTCTCTAAGTTTACACCAATGTTATTGGGGTGATTTGGGATTGAAGTCTTTTGGTGCCTTGAATTTGAAACTCTGAAAATGCAAGAACAGCACAAAACCAAACCGAAGGTAGAAAATGATTGCAGTTTCTAGAATTCTTCCTGCTTTAGTCATCGAAGGAGATTGTTAGAAACAGACAAAGGGCTGCCTCCCTTCATTTTTTTAACTGTGAATTTTGTCTTGACAGTTTCCTTTCAGAAACAAAAATTGAAAACAAATTGTCCTGTACACAAAACAAAGGGACAGATCCTCGGCTGGAATGGACTGGTATTACCAAATGAATAACACCCACTCACAGGAGAGACTCTGGCACATTTAACAGCAGCTGCCATCCAGCTCTGCCCAGACAAGAGCTTCAGCCTCTGGTTTTAGATGGCAGCAGTGTTTGCTCTTGGTAGCTTGAAAAAGATGAAGGGCTACCTTCAGAGCAGCCAAAACCACACCACAGCCCTGTGGACTCTCTGCACTGTACACTTCCCAGAGCTGCAGCTGACCCCAGGTACATGAGCCAGTGACATGATGGCAAGACAATAACTGATACCAGTGTGGCCCTGAAATTAATGAGCTGCTGCGGAGAAATGCTGGCAAAGCAGGCTTCCAGAGACCACGTATATGGGGGTTGCCTTCCTAAAGAAGCTTTTTTCAGTTTCCTTCTCTCAAAACCAAGATCGGGCTGATCACCACCTTGAAAATTACAGTATAGGTTCCTGAGAAAGTATTAACTGTGAAGTACAGGAGAACAAATCCATGACTGTCAGGATCCATCCCAGCCACCCTGCCCATGAGAGACACTGCACCAATAGCACAGCTGCACCCAGTGTTTGGGAGATGCCATCAGCTATGAACAGGTTGGGAAGAACAGCAGTTCCTGGCTTTACATTTCTGCTTTGTTTGCAATCCTCAGTTGAGAGCATCACTTCGCCTCCCTCCCACCCCAACATCAGTAGAGGAGCTGGTAAGACAGAGTTATTTTTAGGAGATGGTACATTTAGGTCCTGTTCATCTTGACTGGGTCCCTTTGAAAATTACAAGGTTTTATACGCAAACACATTATGCAGACTTTCCACGGAGGCTGCTTTGAAAACGAGCCTCCCACCATTCAGAGAGCTAATAGTAGCTTAATAGTTGGAGCAGTAATGTTTGATGCTGTACTGACTTGCCTCATTATGGTGACCTCACTAGCATTTATATGCAGAGGCCTTGGAGAACAAGGAAATTAAAGCAGCTAACTGACTTTAAGTACATAAAATAAAACAATTAGTCATTAAAAAGGCTTCTAGAGGCTGCCACATCTCACCCATCTTGAGTGTCAAGAGACCATTCCCTGGCTCAGGCTGGCAGTGAGGAGGATGGCAGCACTGCCTGGTCAAATCACGCAGCCAGACAAGCACGTTGGGAAAACACCCCCAGAGCAACCCAGAAGGGAGCTGGCTGGTGTGACAGCTAACAGTAAACTGGTTGGCACAAGGAAGGGAAAACACCGGGAGAAAAACACCAGGGGAAGAGCTCTGCCTAACAGAGACTACAATGGCTCCTAGTAAATGAACACAGCATGGCCAACCAGGCTGTCTGGCCACAGCCATCCTATTAAAAGTCTCTTAGCCACCAAAAGAAGGGGGACCTGCACCCAAAGAGCCTATTGATAATGGTCTCCCGCTCATGCTGACTTTCAGACCATAGCCAGGAAGAGTCCCAGACCAGTCCTGCCCAGGAACCCACCATCACCCGTTGGGTTCCCTACTGCAGCTGAGGCCAAGGGTATGGCCCCTGGGCACAGAGGGCTGGAGAAACTGGAGCAGTTGGTAGGTGCAGGGATAGGGAGCAGCAGCAGGGACCAGCAGTTCTGAGGAGCGCCTTACCGCAGCGCTGTGCCCAGACCGATCCCAGACAGGAAAAGCAGCAGCCGTGCTGCTGGCATCAACCCGCCAGTGCTGCCTCCAGTTCTGAACGTACCTAAACTTCCACCAGCGAGTTAAGAGAGAAGCTGCCAGCCAGAAGCTGCCTGGCATGGGCTTTCCTGGGACAGAATCCGGTCCGTCCGGCACGAAGGGAAGCAGAGTTGTAGGAGAGCAGCAGGAAATTGCCAAGCAAAGGGATTTTAAAATCATTTCACTTTAAACAAAACTACGGCATTCCCATAAGGTAAATGGCCACACCTTGCTCCTTATGCAGTTCAGCTGACAAGACCAGCTTTTCCATAGCTATTCAAATCTAATGAGTCCTGGGTGCCTAACGAACTCTTTTAAGCTCATTTCCAAACTCCAGCCAAAAATCACTTTCTGATTCACCACTTTCTCAGGCACACCAGTATTTAGAGAACGCCTGCAGGCTGGTACAGCGCTGTACAAAGTACATAGGCACATGTTTAATTACTCCATGGACCAGGGATGTGATTAATCATATTCTCCAACTTAAGCATGTGCTTAAGCATGCTACTGACCTGAAGCTTTAAGTAGCTCTGTCAGGTGTTCTGGTGCTCCTCGTTTAACAGTTCTTTGAGGCTCAGTAAGTAGGAAAAATATAAGAATATTCCTATATTCCTTTCGAGTGTGTGACCGCATACTCGAAAGGATTCACCCAAAGTCTGGTTTCTGACTTTTTAATTACAACTTTTGTACTTATTCTTCCCATATTTCACACCAAAACTGATAACAGGTATTAATCTAGCATGTATCGTATAGGAGTACATTAGCATTAAAACATCAGCTAATTATTATCATTCAGAAGCTTTTAAAAAGCTTTGGGCTTAGTTTTCACTTTGCCTGAATGTGGCTTCAGGTAAGAACTTACTTCGTTTGCACACTTTGGGATTAGGTCCCTTATGTCTGAAAGTGTACAAAGTCCTAACAAAAATATGAAGCATGTTATTAGAACTATTGCTGCTGCTAGCAGCGGACTCATCGCATGGAAGCACTCAAGCATGAAATGTGCATCAGCTATGGGTGGTCACGTGTAAATTCACATTTCATTAGCCACAGTGTGCATGATCCGGGCATTTTTTCACTGCGCTTTTCCACCTTTCCAGCAATGGCTTATTCCCAGTTCACAGCAATTGCAGGAAGGCCAGACTGCATCCATGCCTAGGGAGGAGCAAGCAGAGGAGACTGGGACCTGAAAGCTCCATTTCGTGTTTTAAGACACAGCTGCCTCTGTTGACTGAGGAGATCCCTGCTTGGGGAGCCTGGATGGTGGGGGCAAGAGCCGCTCTTCAAGGCAGGCGTGTGACCCACGTGCACTGCCAGCCTGAGCATCGCCATCAGGGAACACCCATGGCCAAGCTCACACACTGGAATCATTGAATATTGACAAGCCAAGAGCCTTCAGTTAGAGCAAAGCATGAGCAAATCAATTGTCAACAACCAACAGAGGGTGCACAGGATTTGATTACTCGAGGAGGTGCATGTCACTGAAGGAAGCCCCCTTTGAGGAAGAAAACAGATACAATAACTGATAAATGACCCAGCTAATCCCATCGCATGCTGTTCAATGCCAGTACATTAATGAAAAACACCTATTTTGGATACCAGGACACAACAGAGAAGAGATAAAACCACATTCC
Organism: Psittacus erithacus; assembly: GCA_009867235.2. Lineage (NCBI taxonomy): Eukaryota > Metazoa > Chordata > Aves > Psittaciformes > Psittacidae > Psittacus > Psittacus erithacus. The sequence goes on along the minus strand of WYDI02025289.1, from coordinate 10,125 downwards.
CCACAGAGAGGTTGGCCAAGTCTGGGTGACCTCATGCTTCTCACAGAACTAATGTGGGGACCTGGAGCTTTTAAGCTGTGTCACTCTGTGCTTAAGATGTTGGTCTTTTGTTGTAGGTTTATATGCTTGCTTTTTTATAAAATGCAGTAAAATACCCTACAGAAGAATGACGCCTGTATTAGCAGGGAACCCAGCATTAATGCTGTAGGTTTGGGGGAATCTCCATGCCTTTTTCTCTCCTGTCAGTATTACTCCACGGTGGTAACTCTGAAACATTTTTCTAAAGGTACCAGATTGCCAGATACAGGTTCTGTAACCACTGGAAAAGCCCTTGGTTTTGGGTCCAACCCGACAGATCCAAAAGCTCCTTATGGCAGTAAAAGTCACAGGACCACCCCCCTCATTTGCTGAAGGTAATTAATTAACTAAAGGTTGATTGTTCAAACTTCCTCTGATGAGCGGGATGAGAGCTGTACTTCAGAGGGTGCTGCCTCCCACCCTCATGTGTCTGACCCTGGAGCCATCTCCCCTTCCCTCTGCCTTGAGAGGAAGCCCAGACCAAGGACCCACTTTAGGCTGATGAAGTTAACTGAACTCCATCGTAGATGATTCAGGAATCATTCTGCCAGATACCCTTAATGACACCCTTTAATTAGAATGAGCTGTTGTCAGTTAAAGCTCGACGGGTGCCCAGGTTTGTGACTGCAATTCAATACTGCATAGGGTGCGCAAGAAATTCTTGAGAAAGGGGGAAAGCTCTGAAAGTGCTCCTAATGGACAAGAGGCTGTGCTCCTACCGCTGCTGTGGTTAGGAAGGTTTCGGTTCGTCAGAGCACTTTCTGTGAGCATATGCAGGTCACTTCCCTTTGGTCCGACACACTACAGACATCACAGACCGTAAGCAGCAGGACTGGCTGGCCAGATTGTGTGGAGTGTGGAAACCCTTTTCTGCACACTCCCTGGTACTCTTGTTCACTTGACTTCAGGGCTGCCACCATCATCAGTGTACTCAGTTTCACTTTTATTTTCAGCTCTGTACCTTCCTGGCTGCCAGGTAACCCCAGCACAGCTCAGCACTGCTGTTACATTCAAAGCCATGGAATGGTGAAGCTGTAGCAAATTTCATTTAAGGGGAAAAAAGTATCTGGCCATGTTTTAGTTGCTGTGGAAATTATTCTTGTGGGCGATGATTTCTGGAAGCTGTGTTGGGATGTGCTACGTTTCACACCTGGACTAATCTGTTTCCTTCCAGGTATGGATTAACTCAAGGAGGAAAGCAGAGAGGAGAGGAAGATCTCAGTCACAACATCAATCCCGTTCATCTCCTGCACAGGCCACATGAAAGAGACAGAGGAGCTCTGATGGAATCCTCGGTGAGATCCTGGCTGCATGAGCAGGGTCCCGAAAGAAACACTGCAGATGTCTGGAGCCCATCAGGTCAGGCCTTCAGGGGAATAAATCAGTGCAACTCCTCTGCAGTCAACACCAACTTACAGCACAACTACTGCGCTTTGCAACAGCCTCATTAGATAGATACATTTTTAAGCACGTAAACCTGTGCACTGAGCATTTATGTAACACTGCTAGCAAGCTGGTGATAAAGTATTTCTATTTGGAAAACACACTTCAAAGTTAGGAAAGGACTGAAAGCTGCAGAACTCCACACCTTTCCCAATGTACTGCTCTAAAATAATAGATGTGCTCATGGCTCTTCATCCCAAACCATCACCAGTCCCCAGAATTGGAGTTCAGGACAAATGCTGAGCTGGTGCAGGTCGGGCTATCTCTGCTGGCTTACAGGAGCTGTTTTATTTAGCAGCAGGCACACCTGCTGTTTCTTTGGAGAGCTGTAAGCTCGCTCCCTGATGCAGACAATCCACAAGCCCAGTTTATATTCTACGATTAAATCCGTATCAGATGTGTTGAAACTGAAGTACAGTTTGTGTTCTTTTTGAAGGCAGGAGTCTCTTAAAAGTACAGAGACATCCAAAACTTTATATAACCAGTATTACATAACACCTTAAACTGGCTCAGGAGCCTTTTCCTTACTCTGGGTTTATTACGTTTTGACTTGGGGCCTGTGAAACAACTCTGCACACAAGTGCAGTTACTCACACGGGGCTGGGCTGGGAGCAGAGGAAGAGTTCACTTCAGTGGAAACTTTCAAGTGAGACGCTTATTACTGTGTTTGCAAAGATGTCTGCAAAGAAACACGTCAGGAAAATGCTGTTTCAGTGTGTCTCACTGCCCTTAACGGCCATCAATACAGACATCAAGTAAAGCCCTGGCAGCAAGGTAGAGATAGTGTTAGTTTAAAGGCTGAATGCCTGCAGAACCTCCGATTGCACACAGCATTAATGTCATAAATGTGTGTGAATGTTCCCATTCAGGCTGTAATTTATTCCCCAGGGAGATGCAAAACTAGCTCAAATATGCTACAAGCAAACCAAACTCTTCCAGTGAAGTGAGTGCAGTATGTGAATCCCAGAGCTAAATTTAAGCTGGGGCTTGGAGTAATTCTAATCTCAGTGTAGCACTTTGAGTTGCAGCTAACAAATACTGTGAAATGACTCAGTGAAGTTCTGCTCCTTTGCTACAATCCAGTTTGGATGAGGTTGTGGAAGCTCTTTATTAACTCAGATTTAAGGAATCCAGCTTAAGTTACTCAGTTGAATTTTGTTGTTCAGTGCCATTGTTTAAAACAATATCATTTGGGTTTAAAATGTAAATTAAGCTGGTTTTGGGGGTGTGTGATAGTCCATGTGAAACACACACTCTTAATGTACTGAAAACTGTATAAAACACCATTAACTGTGCTGCTGAATGATGCACAACACTGGGAAATAAAGGATGCTGTAAATATTTACATTTTTTCACAAATTGTGTTATCTGGCTTTATGGTCCAAGGTAAATTAAAATGGGCCAAAGCTCACTTGATTATGCCCCTTCCTGTTCCTTGTTCTGTACAACTGTTGTATTTGCATGGAATGCTGTCCTCCTCCAGAAGTATTTCCTTCAAACTTAACAGATGGAGTCACAATTATCCAAAATATCTTTGTAGTCAAAGCAGATTCTGTAATAAAAAACATTTTAAATGCAGCTGAGCCTTCAGGACTGCTGCTATAGTGTGTAAAAAGCACCCATAATGCTGGAACTGGGGAAACTTTTATCTTTCATAAACTCTCAAAATGGCCTTTACAGTTTTAAATCGGGCACATTTTAACAGAACTGCGTTCAAATTCTTCTTTAGGAAACAATCTCTCTTTTCATACAAGATTTTTCATGCATATTCTGGCTCCCAAGCTCCAAATCAGTTTGCCATGACTTGTTTCACTGGAATTCATCAGAAGACTCAAAAGCCAAGCGCCAGGGAGCTGAGCTGGCCCCGGCAGAAACTGTCCCACCAATCCCTGCAGCCTGGAAAGTCCCAGTTCTCTGAATGAGCCGCTGCTTTAAACGAGAGATCCTAATCAAAATCATGGTTCCTGACACAGTTTCACTCTATAAACTCTTGATTCATTTTCCAGCACTGGTAGGTTGCTGTTAGCTCCTCCCGCTCGAGTATCAGCGATCGCTGCTGCGCTTCAAGAGAATTCCGCTTTGGGGAAATGGGATATTATTCCAGATGTTTCAGCATGCAGCAGTTCTGCCTATCCCAACCTGAGCATCGCCCTGCAACGAAGCTGAGCGATACACAGCTTCTGGAATTTATTCCTTGAACTACAGCACTTGCATACTTGAAATTAACCCTGTTGACAGCATCGCGCTCAAAAGCCCTTTCTCTGTGTAACAACAGAGCGCCTCCCAAAGAAGGGTTTTCTTCCCCAAAACATAAAACCATGACTAATTTTAGCAGCCCTTTGGGCCACTTGTATATCAGTTCCTACAGGGTGCTGACTGAATTAAATCAAAGTGTTTTAAATGGTGTTCCTCACCATATCTTAGAAGCTATGAACCACACAAAACTCTCTCACCGAGTGAAATCTGCTTTCAAATTTTACAGTGTGAGGAAATTCCATACTTAGATCTGAAAAAAAAGTGCATTTCTGGAGATTCAAAGCAGCTGTAAGCACTGCAATGTCACTATTGCATTTAATCAAGAGTTCACCAGGAAAAAGATGGGAAGAAGTCCTGCCCTACCTCTGGCTGGACAGGACTGACCCTTCCATCAGATTGGACAGTTTGGGATTACATTTACTCCTTAAAGTAACACCCGAAGCAGAGTGTATCCCTTACGGGCTGTCATCTGCACCACAACTCTCCAAGTGCTGCGCTGGAACTGGCAGAGCAAGGCTCCAAAGCTGTGGTCAGATGGGGTGCTTTGTAATTAGAATAGTACTGATCATTGACAACAGCAGCAGGCACAATCTCTGAGTCCAGAGTCCAGGCCTGGACCTATAAATGGTGTCACTGACAAATCTGTATTGGGAAAATACTGAAATCCTGCAGGATGCCATGGAATGTGGGCACATCATCCACCCGCATGGGCGGTCAGGACACCGTGAAGGAATGTCTGCCAAAGGAGGGGAAAAACAAAGGCCCACTGCCTGCTGCCACAAAAGGGAAAAACCCAACAGCCTAACCCTGCTAAACCAATAGGCCACTAAGATCCAAATAAAATCCACACAAAATCACATCTACCAAGCAATGCCTTGGAAATATTTTGATTACTCAGCACTAAAGAAATATGCCCTGAATCCACAGTCCATCAGGCAGGGAAGAGGAAGCTGTCTCCAGCCCAGCATCACCCTGGCTCATTTCCTTCAGTCTGCAGCCACATGATTTCTTTTCCACACTGTTGCTGGCTCACACTAAGGTTTGTGTGAATGCACAGCCTGGCGATGGGGTTTAAAAGACCAATTCTGCCCTCAGCAAGGAAGGGTTTTCCTACCCCAGCATCAGAGACTCCCCTCTTTGGGATCCTAGCAGTTGTAATCCTCCTGTTAGTACCACCACATGCACACACCCCCCTTCTCAGTTGCTTCCCCAAAGCAAATGAACCCAAGCAGAAAGCAGAAATCCCTGTACTAAGGGATTTCTGCCTTACTAAGCAAAGCTCGTACCTGGCATAGGGAACAGGACTGTGCCTTGTGAACGCCACACAGATGCCACCAATCTGTCTCCTTTTCCGGGGATGTCAGTGACCTGCAGGAAGGGGCTGAAGCCTCAGAGAGGCCGGCACAAGTCACCCTGCAGCCTCCTGTAGGTTCTCCAGCCCTCCTCCTCTCCCCTCCAGGATCCACCACTTCTGGGTCCTCACGAAGGGAAGTGATGAAATCAGCAGGAGCTGGAAGGATTTCCTCAAGCAGGCCCACAGAGGGAAGGAAAAAGCACATTCTCCTCCATGCCTGGTTTGCCTGCCTGTGTGTAAGAGCTGGCCTGCAGCAGGAGCTGGCACAGCTGCGGATGGGCCCAGGAATGGAGGGGAAAGTGTCCCAAGCTGGGGGCACGCTGGATGCTTCACTCTTGGGGAATTCAGTCCTCACTAAGAGTGCACGGCTCTAACACACACATGTCCAGGCTCCTGTGAAAGGTGTGTACTGAACAACAGAGCTGACACCAGGCACGGTCTCAGTCTAACCTGCCTCTGATTACATAGGTTTGCAACCCAGCCACTGTGCTCTGTGCCCTCCTGCGACTTAAAACACAACTCTGGCTTGAAGGTCCCGGTGTGCAAACATAGAGGAACAGCGGTTCCTAAACTGCAGGCAAACATTTGACTTCACTCAGTGCCATTCAAAGAATACCCTGCACAAACCCCACCCTTCTGCCCAACAGCTCAAGCCCTTCATGCCCAGATCGCTTTCTTTCAGGCCTTATCACAGATAAAATATGGCCCTTTTTTTTTGTTGAAGGAGCAGACCTGCCAAATATTTACCAGCTCTTTCAGGAGGCTGCGAATGTCACTGCTACAGTGTAATAAACTGCCCCGGAAAGGCGCTGATAAACAGCGAGCCATGCTGTACTGCCCAGAACTAGTTCAGTGTGGACTAAGAATTGCCAAGTCTGACTGATGAAGAAAGCATATTTGTACACACAGGAAGATTAGCAAGAGGCATAAAGTTTAGAAGTGAAAATAAAACAAAGCCCCATTATTAACTGGGGGGGGGGGGCGAAGGAATAACCGAGTCTGCATCCCAGAGAGCAAAGGACATTATGAAACCTCCAGAGCTAAACCAGTAATTTAACAGCTTGTCCACAACTTGCAGCAGAAGCTTGAACCCTCTTCTTTAGCATTTGGCAAGTGCTGAACCATGGCCTCCCCCCAAACCAGCCTTCAGAGCAGTATTAGTTCAAAATAAAACAAAATAGTTTTACTTTGTAATCTGACCCCCCAAAAAAGTCATTTGGGGCATGAGGGAATGTTCCCTTCCAGCCTGAACTGTAATTCAGAGAGAATGTTTAAACTCAACAGTGTAAAACAGATGCTGGGAAACACATCTGCACCGCACTGGATGTTCTATTCTCTGATACTATGGTTCTTTGGGGCACCAGCAGAAGTAGGAAAGCACCTATCAATCAATGCAGTGCATGGGGCAACCATCTAAATAATCACTAGTAACGTAGATGAATGGAGGAAACAAAGTACATTCCTAGTATCAGAAAGCCTGTCAATTCCAGCAGCTATAAACTGTATCCAGCTAGTTCAAACAGATAGATGTTGCTTGGAAATTTGTATCCCTTTCCTCATGGCAAATGCCATTAAGAAAAACAACTCCCAAAAACGACTGGGAAGCTGGAAGCTCAAGTGTACACTTTTAACAAGTCCTGATGACCACAAAACGCTGAGCACTCACTCCCCAGGGAAGCCAGGTTTCGACTCAATCTCGAATCATGCACTCAGCTCAAGACAGGAACTGAAGCTATGCTAGGCAGCGCTCCAGAATAGATTTTTGGGGGGCAAAAACTTGCCAGAGTTACTTAAAGGCAGGAAGAAACCAATTATTGCTGGGAAAAAAATGTCCAGATTCTGTTTGACCTGACAGCAGCTAAACCCAGCAGTGCACTCAGCTCCACCAAGCAAACCACAATTAAGAAGATCTATGACAGAGAAAACTCCAGCTTAGGCTACCAACTAATCCAAGAGCCTGAAGAGCACCACAAACAACCTCAGCACAACCCGCTGCTCGCCAGCGATACCTCAGGAGCTCTACAAGAAGTTGGAAGGCTCATGCTAAAGAGGCACAGAAACCTATCCCCCGTCCCCCCTTTCACACCATCGGGTTTTAATGTTAATGACACGGCCCCGCGTGCCTCAAGTATTTTTACCCTCTGCTCATCTCGCAGCTCTGTCTCGTTCCAGGGCGGATGATTAGAATCAGATTTCTGTGATTTCACTGCAGATTAATTTCGTTCAGAGCCACAGATCTGCGGGGAGAAGAGGGCTGCAAACAGGCAGCAGAACGGTCCCTAACGGCCGCCTCGCCGCAAAGGGCAGCACTAGTTTTGCCTTTACTCCTTACTTTCACATACTTTCCCTTTCTGTGGCCGCCAGACAGCTCCGTGGGAGAGCGGGTGTATGGGGAAAACAAACAGGCACCAATTTTCCTTTAAATTTGGGTTTCAAAGGAAGCTCCCAGCCAGTTCTTATGGAGAGGTTTATAAAGAGAACAGGCCCCAGCGGACCTGGGTGCACCTTCTGTCCTCAGAGCCAAACAGGCAACGCAGGGGCTGCACGCAGGGGCGCAGTGTGTGTGCCCCAACATACATCAGAGGAATAGCTGGTAATGTACATTTTAGTATGCTGTGCACAAGTGTCTGGATATAGAGGGCTGAGGAAAAAAGTGCACAGAGATCTGTACTACTGCGTGCGATTCTCTCCTAACCGAAACACAGACACTGCTATTTTTATGGGCAAACGCTACAGATTACAGCTCTGAAAACAGGGGTTGTTTGCAAAAATCTCCTGAGCTCAGAGCATGGAAGTTGCACCGTGTGTAAATACCTGTGTACACACGGGCAGAACGCAGGCTCCTGCAATGTGACACGAGGGAGAGAATTAAATTCCGTGTGGCATAAAAAAAACCCACACAGGAAGATTCTGATTTTCCATTTGCTTTTACAGAGCTCAGCCAGCAGAACAGCGTGGCCACTTGGCCCTTCCCCTTGTTCTAGGCCAGTATCACTGACTTTACAAGACAGAAGTAGAAACATCTCTACATAAATCAGACGAATTATGAGGATCCTCAAAATAATTCTAATCGAAGAATTTAAAATGTAACATAACACAGAAAGGCACAGAAGTTATAAATACGATGCTATGTAAGTAAAGAGTTATATCCGGAGTCGCACATACTCTGCGCCCAAAGGAGCACAGTGTCTCCAGCAGCGCAGTGTGCTGAATCGAAATCAAAGACAAATAGTAAGGTACATCGGCAGGGAGGGGGTAAAAGCACTTAGGGGAAGAGGATGAGAATTCGCGGGTGCCAAACCACTTGCTATGTGACTCGAGTTATTAATGATAATTGTTTGTAAAGGTAAGAAAAACCAGATGCGTTTTCTGAAAGCGAAAGGGGTGAGAAAGGCGCACATGGCCTTGCGGGAGCGAAACCGGGCGCTCGCTCCCTGCCAAGGCCGGGCCCGGGCACAGCGTCCCCCTAGCCCAGCACGTCGGGGCCCGGAGCAGAGCCGCAGAGACGGCGGCGGGCTCCGGTCAGACGCGCACGGTTCAGGCCCTTTCGGAGGTGGAAGAAATCAAATCGCACTTACGGTTCGCGGAGAACCAGCTCCGTCCGGTCCCTACGTCACCCACCGGCCCCAGCGCCGGGAAAGCCGCGGCTGCGGGCACGGCGGCACGGCCCGACCGAGCGATGCCCGCGCGGGGCTGGGCCCGGATCCCAGCGGCTCCGAGCAGCAGCGCCGCCGCGCTCCGTCTTCGCTCGCTGCGAGCCCGGCAGGTCCTGGGAGCCGAGAACTGGGACTTTGTAGGCCAGTTGAAGACACGAACCTCTCATCTCGCCCGCAAAGACCCAGCCCTCAACTCGCCCATCAGGCGCGGGCTGCGATTGCCTATCACCGCATTTAATCGAACTCCTCGCTCCGAGCCACCCGCACCGGGGTCACCCCCTGGGCGGCAGCCACCGCCCCGGCCGGGGAGCAGCGACCCGCGCCGCCTCTCCCCGAACTTGAGAGGGGTCCCGGAGTCAGTCCCACACCTCGGGCAGGGCCCGCAGCCCCCGGGCCGGGCCCCGACGCGCATCGTGACTCGGCACCGCCGAGCCCCATCCCGCTCCTGCGAGAACTTCGTACGCGGGGAGGGGGGGAAGCGAAAACACCCCGAAAGGTTCGAACGGCGCCTCCGTTACCTGCTCTGATGGAGGAGGGAGCACGCGAAAAGGGCTCGGGGGGGGGGCCTGCGGCCGCCACCCTGCCCGGGCCCGCAGGTCCCCGCGACTCCGCACGGAAGGACCCGGGCTGAACTATCACCGAGTGGGGAGAAGCAGTGGGCGACCGCGGTCCCCGCTCCCGCCCCCCGCAGCCCAGCTGGGCATTTAAACCGGCACCGACCGTTCTGAGATTTTTGCCACTCCTTTCTCTTTGCCTTTGCAAAAGACACAATTCAAAAATAAAGGAAAAAAGCAAAACCCAAACCCGCGGCCACAGGGGACATTGCAACATTTCTCTCGGCTTTTCAAGCGCTGCCTTCGCCCAGCGAGCTTCCAAAGTCCCGACCGACAGAGAAGCAGGAACAGAGGAAGCAAACCTCAGCCCCCGAAAGCAGAAATTAAGGAGGGAAAAAAAAACAACAACCTAAAAAAAACTAAAAAAAAAAAAAAAAAAGAAAAAATAAAAGGAAAACAGCCCAAAACGCAGCCGCCCCCGCCCCCCGGAGCCCTCAAACCGGCAGAGCGGAGCTGCTCCCAGCAGCGCGGGGCGCAGTCCCGGCGCGGCGCAGTTTCTGTCCGGCGGCAGAGACGCATCCCTCGAAAGTTTGCTCCACGTGTTGCGGCCGCGTCCCGGGAGGGTCGGCGCGCCCCAGCGCACCGGGGCGGTGCGGGCGGGCTCCGCCGCTCCCGCGCCGTTTAAGGAAGCGGCAGTCCCCACCCCTGCGCCGGGCAGCTCCCGCGGCAGCCCCGGCCCGGCCCGGCCCGGCTCGGATCTGATCCGGAGGCTCTCCCAGGCTGC